>JAJMJI010000022.1:0-201723 GCA_030563505.1 Candidozyma konsanensis | reverse complement strand
AACCCGGAATCTTTTGATTAGAAGTCAAATGCGCTAACCATTACGCCACGCAGGCGGTTTCTTCCACTGTGGAGAGTACGCATTAAATAAGTCACATGTGCTGAAGGCGGATAAAAACGCAATAATCTCTAAAAAGACACATCTAGCTAAGCTCTACTTCCTCTTCAAGATCCAATGCTCAAAAGAGGCCTTTCCCCGCGGAATCTGGAGTTATTTCGATTTTCTACCACGAGCCGTGGGCCTAACAAATTAAACGAATGATCACATTGTCCCTTTCCAATGAAAGTATAATCCTATTTTCAATCGACATTCCTCTCGTGATTTGAATTGTGGTTCGGTGACACCCGGTGCGATATGCCTCACATCTCAAGCTTCTATCAATCGATGAGATTCTGCCTCTTTCCCAGTACCAGACATTTGACATCCCATAGGAGGCTTCCTAACTGCATTTCCCATTCTTTCCATTCCCTGAACAGAACTCGTAAGGCATTTGCCCCAACCATGGTGAACACAAGCATTTCCTTAGACGAACGAGAACAAACGATCACGAGCCTCTTGGTCAAATTCTCTGAGAGCTACAACTCGACGGTTCCAAAGGATGACCAGCTAGAATTGAGAATTACTGGAGGCTGGGTGAGAGACAAACTCCTCGGCAAAGAAAGCCATGACCTTGATATCGCCGTGAACGTACTCTCTGGAGAAGAGTTTGCGTCCCGGCTCCTTGAATACACCGAAAAACAGAAGATAGATTTGGGAAAAAACTCGACAAGTCTCCATAAAATAAAAAAGAACCCTGAAAAGTCGAAGCACTTGGAAACTTGCACCGCAAAGCTTTTTGGCTTAGATATCGACTTTGTCAATCTAAGAAGTGAGAAGTACACGGAGGAAAGCAGGGTACCTATTATAGACTGCGGCACTGCTGAGGAGGATGCCTTGAGACGTGATGCTACTCTCAATGCCTTGTTCTACAATCTTAACAAGAATGAGGTGGAGGACTTCACTGGTAGAGGCATCGAAGATCTCAAGAACGGTATTCTCAGAACCCCTTTACAGCCATTTCAGACATTCATGGATGACCCCTTGAGAGTTTTGAGACTTATCAGATTTGCATCCCGTTTCAATTTCACCATTGACCCCGAGGCGCTTCTGGCGATGAAAAACACCAATATCAAAGGTGCATTGGTTCACAAAATCAGCAGAGAGCGTGTAGGAGTTGAAACAGACAAAACACTCACAAGCAATAATCCCAGCTATGGTCTCCGATTGATGAACCACGTTGGTCTCAGCAACAGCATCTACAACCCTGGCACACTCCGTGCCACTATTGCAGAGCTCAACCCCGATATTTTCAAGCAGATCGACCACTTGGACCTGAAAGTGACCTTACGTATCGATGCCGCTACTCAGCACCTTCAGAGTTTTGTCAATTCCATCAAGTCATTTTCTGAAGCACCATTGTTGCAGAACATCTACGAATCGATTCTACTGGACAGATCTGCCACAAGGGCGTTGTGGCTCTGTTTGATTCTCGAGCCCTATAGCGAAATCTCCGTTAAGCTCAACCCACGTAAGCAGGCATTTACCCACTACCCCGAGGTTATCCTCAAGGAAAGCTTGAGATTTGGAAAACACGACTACGACACCGTAAGCAATATTTTGAAAAACACATGCGGAATTACCACCTTTGACAGGTATTTTGAGAACCCAGCGTCAATTACCCGCTCAGATCTTGGTTTGTACATGCGCCAATATGGTGATTACTTCAACTTGTCGGTAGCTTTCAATGCATTCAGTCATTATCTTGACGGCTTAGAAATTGCTGATTTGACCGAGGAAGTACCCACTCCAGAGGGCACCCATGCTGAGTTGAACGAGGAAAAGTTCAGAGAAACAGTGTTCCAGTATGAGAGTCTCTTGGAGACGATCCGGGATAAGGGTTTGGAAAATGTCGCACAGTTGAAGCCTGTCGTAGACGGAAAGAGACTTTCTAAGGAGCTTGACAAAAAGCCAGGTCCCTGGATGAGAGAAGTCACAGATGAAGTGTTGAAGTGGCAGCTAGACCATCCTGAGGGCACCCCAGAAGATTGCATCGAGCACATTCGCCAAATGCTCTAGAGCAGCGCAGTAGCCCTTGAAGGCTAAAGCGGCTTCTCAGTTTGAAACCTCCCATTTTGCAATTTTTAGTAGCTCCAAAATGTATATAGAGCCGTTTTGCAACCACTGTGAGTCAGTACTGTACCAACGTTGACCGCGAAAATCAGTCATATCTGCAAATTTGAAAATCTAGGACCACGAGCCCAGCATTCTACTCAATGGCTCAGGTTGAAAAGGTCAAAATCCTCGGATCCGACTCTATTCATGTAGGGTACGGTATTCAGGATCATATCGTGGAGCAAACGCTCTCCACCTTGGCGACGTCAACCTATGTCATAATCACAGATGAGAATATGGAGAAGACCGCTCCTTTCAAGAAATTGAAGGCTTCTTTCGAGACGCAGATCAAACAGCAAAGACCTGAGTCGAGACTTCTCTCATACGCCGTTTCTCCTGGTGAAAATAACAAGTCTCGTGAAACAAAGGCCAAAGTTGAAGATTTCCTCTTGACTAGCGGATGCACCAGAGATACTGTGATTTTGGCTGTTGGCGGAGGTGTGGTAGGTGACATGATTGGCTTTGTTGCTGCTACTTTCATGAGAGGTGTTCGCGTGGTCCAGGTTCCCACAACTTTACTTGCAATGGTTGACTCATCTGTTGGTGGAAAGACTGCTATTGATACACCTTTGGGTAAGAACTTCATCGGTGCGTTTTACCAACCAAAATACGTTTTTGTTGATGTTTCGTTTTTGGAGAGTTTGCCAACGAGGCAATTCATAAATGGTATGGCCGAGGTGGTGAAGACTGCCGCCATTTGGGATGAGCCCGAGTTCACCAGATTGGAGAATTTCGCACCCACCTTTTTGAAGGTGGTGTGCTCAGACTCCATTGATCTTAAAGAAATCCAGGACGACTTGGTGAAGACCGTTTTGGGCTCCATCAGAGTTAAGGCTGAGGTTGTCTCTAAGGACGAGAAGGAGTCGAGTTTGAGAAACCTTCTCAACTTTGGCCATACCATTGGCCATGCCATCGAGGCTATTGTCACTCCTCAGGCTCTTCACGGCGAGTGTGTGTCCATCGGTATGGTTCTTGAGGCCGAATTGTCCAGATACTGGGGTATTTTGAGCCCTGTAGGTGTCGCCAGACTCGTCAAGTGTCTCGATGCTTACAACCTTCCCACATCCATCAACGATAAAACTTTCCTTCAAAACGTTGGTTTCAAGAGACACTTTGTTGTCATCGACAGTATATTGAAGAAAATGGCTGTGGACAAGAAGAACGACGGGTCTAAGATCAGAACAGTCATTCTTGAGGCCATTGGTAAGTGCTATCAATGGAAGGCACATGAGGTGTCACAGCAAGATATAAGATTTGTTCTCACAGATGAGACTTTGGTCAAGCCATTCAGCGAATCTTCCACTCCAGCTACCAACACCGTGATTCCTCCTGGATCTAAGTCCATTTCCAATAGAGCTTTGATATTGGCTGCTCTCGGTTCAGGCACTGTCAAGATTAAAAACCTTTTGCACTCTGACGACACGAAACATATGTTGGCGGCCGTTGCTGCCTTGAAGGGTGCTGAAATTTCCACGGAAGATAACGGTGAGACCATTGTGGTGACTGGAAACGGTGGCAGTTTGGTTACCTGTGATGAGCAAATCTACTTGGGTAATGCCGGAACGGCCTCTCGTTTCTTAACTACAGTGGCATCCCTCGTTAATGTCAATAAGCAGTCCAACGATTACACCGTCTTGACTGGTAACGCAAGAATGCAAGAGAGACCTATTGGTCCTTTAGTAGATGCGTTGAGAAGCAATGGCTCTGAAATCGAGTACATGAACAACCAGGGATCTTTACCCTTGAAGATCAAGGCAGGCAAAGGTTTGAAGGGTGGGAGAATTGAGCTTGGTGCTACAATCTCGTCTCAGTACGTCTCATCAATTTTGATGTGTGCTCCTTACGCTCAAGAAGAGGTAACTTTGGCTCTTGTTGGTGGTAAGCCAATCTCGCAATTGTACATCGACATGACCATTTCGATGATGAAGGATTTCGGTATCAATGTCACCAAGTCTACGACTGAGGAGTACACCTACCACATTCCAAAGGGATCTTACAAGAATCCTACGGTCTACGAGATCGAGTCCGATGCATCCTCGGCTACATATCCATTGGCTTTCGCTGCCATCACGGGAACCTCGTGCACAGTGCCCAACATTGGCTCTTCCTCTTTGCAAGGCGATGCCAGATTTGCTGTTGATGTGTTGAAACCGATGGGATGTACCGTCGAGCAGATTGCCAATTCTACTACAGTCCATGGTCCCGCTAGAGGCAGTCTCAAGCCATTGAAGCATGTTGACATGGAGCCAATGACTGATGCTTTTCTTACTGCTTCTGTGGTGGCTGCTATTGCTAACGATCCTACCCCCACCCAAATCACGGGTATTGCCAACCAGAGAGTCAAGGAATGCAACAGAATTAAAGCGATGGTTGATGAGCTTGCCAAGTTTGGCGTCACTGCCAACGAACTTCCAGATGGCATTGAGATCCATGGTATCGACTACAAGAAATTGACTATCCCATCTCTCCAAGCTGGAGGTGTCAAGACTTACGATGACCATAGAGTTGCCATGTCCTTCTCTCTTTTGGCAGGTATGTGCTCTGGCCCCGTTCTTATCACAGAACGTTCATGCACTGGTAAAACATGGCCCGGTTGGTGGGACATTTTACACACCAAGTTTGGCGTTGAGCTTGATGGTCATGAACCTCCTAAGGATTTGAGTGATGTAAGTCTTTGGGCCAACACGAGCAAGAACGGTAACAAGTCTATCGTTGTCATTGGCATGAGAGCTGCTGGTAAATCTACTGTGAGTCGCTGGATGGCCGACTTGCTCGGCTTTCAACTCATTGATGCTGATACAGCTTTCGAAGAGCAGCATGGTGACATCAGAGAGTTCATCAAGAAGGATGGCTGGGAGAAGTTCCGTGAGATTGAGGCTGCACTTCTCCAGAAGATCATCAGCGAGAAGCCTACCGGTTACGTTATTTCCACTGGTGGTGGTATCGTTGAGAGTGAAGAGTCGAGATCGCTTCTTCAAAACTACGCCAAATCGGGAATTGTGCTCCACTTGCATCGTGACTTGGATGAAACCATCATCTTCCTAAACTCCGATGCCACAAGACCAGCGTACATCAGCGAGATAAAGGAGGTCTGGCAGAGAAGAGAAAAGTGGTACCACGAATGCTCGAACCATCTCTTCTACTCTGCCCATTGCTCCACCGACAATGAGTTCAAGAAGTTGAGACAATCTTTCAGCAATTTTATCAAGACCATCACCGGTCTTGAGGTCACCAGGGTCCCAACACTGAGATCTTTCGCTGTCACTCTCACTCACGACAATTTGAACGACATTGCTGAGGATTTAGATGACATCACCGCTGCCTCCTCCGCAGTCGAGTTGAGAGTGGATCTCTTAAAGGAATACACCTCAACCTATGTTGCTGAGCAGGTGGCCGTCCTAAGAAAGTATGTGAACTTGCCTATCATATTCACCCTCCGTACCAAAAGCCAAGGTGGTGCATTCCCAGATGAGGATATCGATAAATACCAGGAATTGACTGTCTTAGCCATCAAGCTTGGTGTTGAGTATTTGGACCTCCAGTTGAGCATACCAACAAAGGTTACCAAGCAAATATTCGGCAAGAAGGGTTTCACCAAGATCATTACGACCTATATTGATCTCAAGGGAGAGCACCTGTGGAACGATCCTTCTTGGGACAACCGGTACAACGCTGCGTTCAGTTTGAATGCTGACGTGATCAAGTTGGTCGGCACTGCCAGCAATTTCCAGGAAAACATTGCCGTGGAGAATTTCAAGGCCGCCCACCAAAGCACCCCACTCATTGCATACAACAACGGCGAAGAAGGCAAGTTGTCGAAGGTGTTGAACAAGCTTTTCACCCCCGTGACCAGCGAACTTTTGCCTGGAATTCCAGCCAATGGTGAGGTGACTGTTGCTGAAGTCAACAGTTCATTGAGCCTGATCGGCATCTTGACGAAAAAGCAGTTTTATGTGGTTGGGTCGCCCATTGAGCACTCTCGTTCTCCTGACCTCCACGGCTCAGCCTACCAAGAATTGAGCTTGCCCTTCAAATTTAGTCGATACGAGAGCAGTAGCGCCGAGGAAGTGTACGCCAATTTGATCTCCAAGCCCGATTTTGGCGGTTTGGCTGTCACCATGCCATTGAAGCTCGACATCATGAAATACACAGACGAGCTTTCCGAGTCTGCCCGCTTGATTGGCGCCGTGAACACAGTGGTTCCGCTCCAGGGCCAACCAGGCAAATTCTGGGGAGACAACACTGACTGGTATGGCATCACCAAGTCTTTTACCAGAAACGGTGTTCCTGCCATAGAGCACGCTTCTGTTAATGGTTTGGTAATTGGCGGCGGCGGCACAGCTAGAGCAGCAGTCTACGCCTTGCACAAGATGGGGTGCACCCGAATCTACATGATCAACCGCACGGCTTCTAAGCTTCAAGAGATCAAGGCGCAAATGCCCCAGGAATTCAACATTGAGGTTTTGGAAAGCAGCGAGCAAATCGAAAAAGCCGAGCCTGTGTCGCTTGCCATTTCATGTGTGGCCGCAGACAAACCGCTCGATGATACCCTCCTCAACAGCGTGGAGAGCTTACTACACCGTGGGGCTCTAGCCAAGAAAGGCGGCTTCAACCCAACGCTTCTCGACGCTGTGTACAAACCAAGGGTCACGCCGATGATGAAAATTGCCCAGGACAAGTACCAGTGGACGGTTGTTCCTGGAGTAGAGATGTTGGTGAACCAAGGAGAAAGGCAGTTTGAGATCCACACGGGACTCACCCCTCCGTACAAGGTTATTTACAATGCTGTGGTGCGCGAGGAGGGATGTACATAATGGATTAGCAGGCTTGACAGCTCCCGATAAGGATAAAACGTGGTGTAAGGTTCTTGCCATTTGACAAACCATCTTCTGTCTCCATACACACTTTTGACTCGGACTGGGTTGGTGGCTGCAAAGCGGGCTATCTGGACTCTTTAGGAACTAAAAAAAATTGAAAAAAAGCAATGTTCTCTCACCCCGCCAGCGGGGCGGTACTGCAGGCGCCCTAAGAGCTAGCCTCTCGGAGTAGGCGCGCCATCGGACTCATGCATAGAATTCTCTTGCAGGCTGTACTACTTAAACCAGCTGATCCCCTCGTTACACAATTTTTGCCCACCACACACAAATGTTCGTTGCTAGAAGATCCTTCACACTGGCTACCCGTTGTCTACGAGAGGCAGTGGAGTCCACACAGCTGGAAGGCACGAGTTTCTTCGGAAGTGTTATTTCCATGTTTGGCAAGCTGCAACGTCAGATAGACTTGGAGAAGAGAGAAGAACGGGAAAACGCAAACAACCCATACATCCAGTATCCGGTGGTCACCCGGGAACAAATGACGTATATCAGCAACGACCGCTTCAAGTTCCAGTTAGGGTATGCGCTGTTTGCTCACCACTCCACCGTATCAGACCCTACCGTGCATTCACTCAGTGACTTGACTGACCCCACACTGCTTAATAGTCTTTTGCCTAGAAGACGGCCTCAGGGCTCTCCGGCGGACACGCTTTCTATCAAGGCTGGCGACGACGCCATGTTGGTTTCCCCTACGGTCATGGCTATCGCTGATGGTGTTTCTGGCTGGGAGTCCAAGGGAGAGCAATGCTCCCTGGGCATCTGGTCCCGCTCTATGGTGGAGACACTCAGTCGTCTTATGACCGAATACAAGCTCAACACGGCGCCTCATCACCTCAACAAACGAGACATCGACCAGATCTTGGACGACTCGTATTTGCATACTTCCCATTTGATGGACCTTCAGGACTTGCGGGGCTCCTCCACGCTTGTTTTGTGCATGCTCAGCGGCGAGTTCCTCAAGATGATCAGCATTGGCGACTCCAAAATCTTCATTGTGCGCAAGGGCGAGATCATCAAGACGAACGAGGAGCAGCTTGTTTCGGAATTGTGCCCGCAGCAGATCGGCACCCAGACGCTCAATGTGATGCCCTCAGAGGTCGCCTGGGTCGACTCCATCAAGCTCCAGCCCGATGACATCATCGTCATGTGCTCCGACGGTATCACCGATAATTTGCATGACTGGGAAATCGCCCATTTGATCGACGAGTACGTCCACTTCAAGAACGACGACATGCGTGCTGTCGCCAACAAAATACTCAGAAAGGCAAAGCTGACCGCATACGACGACAACGCCTACACTCCTTACAACGAGATGGTGAATAAGCTTCCAGGAAACAGATTTGGCAAGAACATCAGTTTGGGCGGTAAGCTCGACGACATGTCCATCTGCCTTGCCAAAGTTGTCCCCAACGTTCGCTCCCAAAAATCCTCGAATCTGTCAAAGAAGCCTTCTGACAAAATCAAGCCCCCAGGGCCACCTCCAGGGCCACTCAGAGCGCCCTCCACATACTACGATCTTTAATTCCACCACGGTCGTAACTCTTAATTTGCATTTACATAACCTATTGCATTGTTTAAACACTGGCAACCTCCGTAAAGTACTGTCTCAAGATCAACGAAAGCATCTCTGGTAACTCCTTGATACTTCTCACCACAACGTAGAACTCAAATGGGAATGTGTCCAAGTACTTGTTCACCTTCAAAGTCATGGCGCCGGTGTTGGCATCGGGAATATAGCTCACCTGAGACATGTCTAGAATCGATTCATTTGATGTGATTCCGTCAATGACAACAAACACCAACATCACCTTCTCTTCTCTGGCTTGTCTTACCATCCTCTCAACCGTCTCGTGATCTTCACAAACACCATCGGAAATGATTATCTGGAGCTGCCATAAGTCGGCACCAGAAGTGGCTCTGGCGTTTTCAAAGATCTTCAACGATTTGGAGCACAACAGTTTGATATCGGTCCGCTCCTGTTGGAAATCAAGCCACTGGAACACACGAGCACCGGTTTCCTGGTTGAATGGTTTATCGAAAGGATGGAGAAGCTTCACGTCCTCGCCAAATCTCACAATTGACAAACCTCCACTTTCAAGCTGGGTAAGCGCTTTAGAAACAAGAGCTATACTGTGCAACGTCAACTCAGTCACCTTACTCTCACTCATCGACTTGGAGTTGTCCACAGAGATCATGATCTGGTATTGTCTCTTGGACGGCTTTGTTCTCCTGAGCCAGATCTTGTCTTTTCTGAACTCCGAGGCAATGTATGGAATGATTCTCTTCATGTTGAGACGCTTACCTGTCTTGTAGTCTCCTCTCAATTTGGTCGCCAATGTAGGCTCCAAAATCAACCGCAACTGTTCACACAAACCAGACGATAATTCCTGGGTTGCAAGCTCACTGTGGTTCCAGAGTTCTCTGGCGGTGGAAAGTTCATGGGCAGGGACTTCGTCTCTTCTAAGTTCAAAGTCGTCGTCAGCCTGGATCTTCATGTCGAGCTCAGCGTTCGTTTCTTGGAGATCGTCGGCTGCAAGATCAAGTTCCCGCTCTTCCTCCTTCACTGTTCTTCTCTCACCCAAAATACCACCAACGTTCTCAGAGTCAGCCTCCTGGTTTGTCTCCTCTCCTTCCTGAGCAGCTTCTTCATCGCCTTGCTCAATATCCATGGCGTCAGGATCCTTCTTTTCCTCTGGTTCTTGCTGAGGAGTATCGAGGTCATCATCAATGGCTTTCTCTTCGTCAATGCGTTGAATCTGGTCCTGGTTGTCTGCTGCACCAAGTGCCTGGGTATCTTGATCGGTGTTTTCACCTTCGACATGCTCAAACTCGTCAGGTCTAACGTCAGCCTTTGCTTCTTGTTCTTCCTGGTCACGCTGGCTGGCTTCCTTGATCTCCTGTCTGCGGCGGTGGAACTCCTTGAGAGAATCACCCAATTGCTTCAACGACTCCTTGATTTCGCTGTTGGAGTTATCGTTCGAGTCCTGGTCCTTTTCTTCTTGTTGTTGCTTTTCAGAAGAGGCTGTGCCTGAAGCACCGACATCATCTTGGTCTTCAAGGACTTCCTGGTCTGCACCGTCTCCCTTGTCACCCACAGCTGCCTTAGAAGCAGCGTCCATGTCAACGTCCTCGTCTTGATCTTGATCAGCACCATCGAGGCCGTCGGCTTCAAGATCACCGTTTTCAGCAGAGTCTGGTTCCTCATCTTTCTCTTCTTCACCTTCCTCTGGACCATTCACAGTCTCTTCGTCAGACGCTTCTTCCTGAGGCTCTTCGTCAACCTCCTTATCGTCACCTGCGCCTTCTTCTTCGTCGGCTTCTTCATCGTCCTGCTCCATTGCCTCGTCGTCGGCATTGGCAGCCTCAGCATCGGCATCAGCAGGTTCTTCTTCCTCCTTCTCGTCAGACTTCTCTTCGGGCTTCTCGTCCTTGTCCAAGTCGTCTTCGAATTTCTCGTCTCCTTCTTCCTCGTCATCAGCAGCGTCTTCGTCCTTTTCGTCATCCAAATTCATATCTTCAGGTAAATCGAGAGCATCTGTTTCCGGAACGTGGTCGTCAAGCTGCTCATTTTCATCATTTTTCACCTCATCATCTTGTTCACCAACGTCCTCTTCTTCATCGCCGGATTCGCCGTCATTCTCCTTCTCCTCATCGTCGCCTTGCTCATTTTCTCCCTCCTGCTCTTTTTGCTCCTCATCCTCCATAGCCTCCATGTTGTCGTCGTCATTCACAGAATTTTGGGGCATCTTGTCTGATTCTTTCTCTTTGGAGTCGTCCTTAGCTTCTTCGTCCCACATCTTCTCGTCAACAGCATTTTGATCAAGATCATCAATATCGTCGATTTCTTCGTCGAGGTCTTGCTCTTCGTCTCCCTCTTCGTCGTCATCTTTCTCTTGGTCAGAGGCATTCTCGAGATCACCGGCCATATCACCTTCAATATCAACAGCATCATCGTTTTCGTCTTCTTCGCCGTCCTCCTTATCCTTGTTTTCCTCGTTTGGCTGCTGGGCGTGTTCGTCCAAATCATCATCCTCGTCTGCATCCTTGGAATTGTTTGTGGCACCTTCACCGTCTCCCAATCCGGTACCCTCTTGCAAGTTGTCATCCTTCTTTTGCTCCTGGGGTGGTTCTGGTGAACAGAATCCTGACGTGGACAATTTGTGAAGGGCTGTGGCCAAGACATAGGCTGAATGGGATATCTGAATATAATTTTCCCGGCTCTTAGCCTGAATAATGGACGCAAGCTTGTAGTACAATTGCACCAAAGGCATGGTGAAGCTCATCAAGGCAGCTGAAATAGCGGAGGACTCTCTGTCGTGCTCGATGCTTAGAACTGTAGCTCTCGCTTTCTTGAAAAGTGAAACGATACTCTCGTGATGGAGAGCCTTCATGGCCTGTGAGAGCCTCTGCTGGGATGACTGCAACCAGCCATCATCATCTTCGCTGATAACCTCGTTGTGCAATTCAACAACTTTCTGAACAGACACAAGAATCGAGTTGGAAAGTTTTCTGAGTGTCTTCTCGAGAACCTCGAGAGTCGCTGTGTTTCTGGAGGATCCTGACGATTCCAACTTCTTATTTTCGTTCCAGTATTTGAGCCAGTTGAGAATCGTGTTCGCAATGAAGCCGTTAGTAGCGTGTAATTCTCTCCATGGAGTCAATTCGCTCACAACCACACCGATAAACTGCTTGAATTCCTCCAACATGGTGCGTTCAGCCTCGCTGGGTACAGTGAAATTCGAAATTGATAACTTTACCTTCCACAGGCTGACTGTGCTGCTCAACTTCTCGAAAAAGGTGATGTCGGATTCTTGGGTGAAGAAAACGACGCTTCTCGTCACTTCATGGATGTAGTCCATCAATTTCTCGAAATTGCAAACAAAAGCCTTGAGCTCACTCAAGGAAGAAAAGAATCCATCAATTGACGAGGCCTTGCAAAGTATGTCAGCCTCCTTATTAAAACTCATAAGCTTGTTAGCAAGAGCATCGTTGAGGGATTCCAACTCTTCAAGTGACAGCGCCAATTTGGTGGTGGGCTTTCTGATGGTCACCAAGGAGAACAACAAGTTCTCAGTGGCAGCCAAACCTCTCTCGAGATCTGCTTGAGGAACTTCCTCGTTACCTTCAGAAACGGATGCTCTGAGACGAGGAAGCAAATCCAAAATTCTCAAGAAGTAGCCATCTGAGCCAAGCAAGCTCTTGGAGGTAAATGGTGCACTGTTGGTGAATATCAAATTGACTGTGGCCAAAAGCTTCTTGATATCGGGTTTAACCGCAGTCTTGATACCGATTCTTCTCAACTCCTTCAAAACTTCACTCAAAAGCTTGTGCTTCTGTGTTCTCAAAGCTGCAACTTCCTTCTTTGTGTCGTCATTCATGACACCAGGCGTCTCCTTCTTGAGTCTGTCCATCTCCTCGATAATCTCTTTGGCGTAGTCATAAAGCGATGGAGCTGAAGAGTGAGTGACCTTGTCAATGAAAATACGCATGTTGTTCTCGATCATAGACAAATTCTTGAGTCTGTTGGGTCTCTCATCCCAAGACGACACCTGACCACAAAGTTTGAGAATAGCCAATTGTGTTTCATGATCATGAGAGTACTGGTTGGTAGCGACCGAGGGTGCATCTGCAATTGAGACCTTTGACTCAGAAGAAAGGCCAGCCTGGATAAGAGGCGAAATTGGAGTAGACAAAAGTGCCCTATACTTCCTCACGATCTTAAAAAGACTGTTGTGGGACTTCTTGGAACTTTGCTTGAGGGCATCAATATTCACATCCTTCCAGCTCGCAAGAAGAATTACCTCGTTGATATCCTTCTCCAAACTCTTCTTGGATTGAGAAATGGCCTCATCAATGTGGGGAAGGTATTGTTCGTAGAACTTGGCAAAGTTCTGAAGAGCATTTGCAGTTGTTTCTCCACCTTCCAAAGTCGACGCATGGTGCTTGAAGGCTTCAATTAATTGCAAACGAGTTGCAAATTCTCCGTAAGTCGCTCCGCTCATGAAAACATTCAAAGCACCCAAAAGCTGGACGGTCGATAATTTTTCTTCGCTTTCATCTTCCAGAAAGATTGGAACTATGATGGTTTCGAAAAGGTAGAACCACCACTTCCCGACCCTGGCTCTAAAAGAAGTATCTTCATTTTCGAAAAGCTTTTTCCACGAAGAAAGCTCGAGTTTCCTCCACGACACGATGAGATCAGTCAATTCGTCGTAGCATGTCTTGAGTGTCACCTTGCTGCTGGCAAACTTCTCCCATTCGTTGATGTAGGTGAAGATGACCTCAGCCTTTTGAAGAAGTCTCGAAACAGGGAAGTTTGATGGGAACTCGATGAATTCGGTGACAGTTCTGGCGATGTTCTGCAACGTGGCGTGTTCGGGCCATTGGTCCAAAAGTGAGGTCACGGCATGGTGAACATTGTTGACCACCTTGATGGCCCTCCTAAATTCAAATGGAGACTCGCCGTGGTAAAAGTCTATGTCGTTCTTCTGCAACGAGTACATCTCGTGTACCTTCAGCAAATTCGTGAGAAGAGCAGTCATGGACTCGGGGCTGTTGGAGCCGTGAACAAACAAGTTTTCGAGTTTCGACAATTCCCAAGCCAACGAGGCACCTTGCTTAATGACATCGGCCACATCCACCAGTTTGTTCTTGAGATAGTAGTCTGTGTAGAGCTGGCAGAGCTGGGGATACACATCGGTCAAAGAGTCTGAAGACTTGTAGTTGGTGTCAACCTCCATGACTTCCTCGTAGTCAGGGAACATCTTTTCAAACTCTTTCTCCACATCGTCGTCAGTGCCTTCGTACTTGTATAAAGAGGCCGCTTGAGCAGCCTGCTCCTCCTCCTTGGCTCTGCGGTAAAACCACCTGTAGTAGAGAGTCTGGAAAGCCAGATTAATGACATAGTCCAACTCGGGCTCTGACTCCCTGTGATGCTGTAAGAAGCAAAGGTTGATGAAAAAAAGCATCAGCTTTTCACTTGCCGCTGAGTTGTTGCCGAAGGCTTTGCTTGCCTTCTTGAAGTCTTCGAATGTGGACTTCACCAACACTGGGTTAAGTAAAGTAGACACTTCCACCGACCAAAGAGACTTCAAAGGCAATTTAGAATTGGCATCCTCGTTCTCCATCATCATCAAGTTAAGACCAAACTTTAAGCCGTACACATAACCGGCGAGTATGTCATTTAGGTCGGAGTAGACTATCTTGTTGGTACGCAAGCGATTGAGGAAATTGGAAGAATTATGCTGGAAAACGTTCACAGAGTTAACGTTCTTTTCATCGTAATCAGCATCAGCACAAACAAGCAATCTCTTGACCGCTGCCTCATCAATGGATGAGCTCATGAAGCTAGCCCACTCCTCAAACAAGTCGTCCACACCATCAGCTGGTCTAAAGATCGTAGGTTTCTCTCTATCCTCATTATGCAATGTTGGCAAGCAGGTTTCTGTGGCAATTGGCTCGTCACCAACCAAAGTTTGTCTCATGGCTCTCCAAGAACCAATGAGGTCGTTCAAAGATGTACTCTGGGCTTGGAAGATATCATAGACAACATGATCATCGATAGCAGGGTCCATAGGCGAGCTAGGCACAAAGAGCTGTACACATCCACACGAAAAAAGCACCCATGCTTTTCCGAGAGACTTCATGGAAGTAGCTGACTGAACTAGCATAATGGCTGGTCCAATAAATGCTTCAAAGACAGTGGACAACGCAACAAGCTCAGATGCCTTCACTGCCTGAAGAACTTCCTGTAAAGACTCCTCGGATACTCGGATATCGTGGGCTGCCAAGATTTGCTTGATCCAGGCGAAAAGAATGTTCTTGAAAATAGCCTTCTGGTCCAGAAGCACAGAGGCCGAGTGTTCGATAAGAGACCCAGCAAGAAGCTTCATGTCTGCCAACTGCTTGTCCAAATACTTACCCAGGCATCTGTCGAGCTCCTGGGACTTCGAGTTGACGCTACCAAAGAGCTTCTCAGCAAAGATACCCTTGACACCTTCTTCCTGACCCTTGAGCCATAAGTCATCGAAAATCCTTGGATAAGGCTTGAAAATGTCACTCTGCGCCGAAAATATCAAGCCCATAGTTGGCTTGCTGGACTTTTGGTAAAGTTGTAATTGCTTCTCGAGACTGCTCTCTTCCTTAAGAACACTGCTGGTTTCCACGAAGTTGGAAAGCATAGTAAACTCTGCTTCAAGGTCATTGTACCTTTTTGGAGAGCCCTCAGCAGCTTCCTTGAGGGCCGCAATACCACTTATCAATTGCTTGAACAAGTCAGCGAGGTTATCATCAGAAGCAGCTCCAGAAATGATAGTTCCGTGAAGATCAATCATGAGTTGTCTGAGCGAGGAAACCTCCTCAGCATTCATTTCATAACTGGCAACCAAAGCATCAAATTCAGACAAGATGGTCAAAAAACTGTTGTAGTAGTCCCATGCCTCTGAAGAAGGTGGGTACAGCTGGCGAAAGTGGTTCCAAAGTATACCCATGGAAGAACCAGTGGTTAACTCGAGCTCAAGTGAGAGGCTGGTCATTGGCAGCTGCTGATCAAGAAGCATGGAAATGTCCTTGTGTTTCTCGAACCAAGAACCGATAATACCATGGTACACTCTCAACTTCGTGATGTTCTGAGTTTTGGCAGACAAGACTAAACGGTTCCAGATTTCTTGAAGCTCAAGCAAGGAGGAGAAGACAGGGCCATCGTACTCCACTGATGCAGAAGCATGTACCAAGAACGCGTTGAGAATCCAATCGTGGACTTCTTTCACGAATCCGTAGACGTTGACCTTTGGAATCTTTTTTGTTTCTCTCCCAAAGTAGACGGCAGCTGAAATCTCGAGAAAAGAGAGCTGGTGAAGCTGACTTTCTGTGGCTCTTTTGTTGACTGTCTCGAGAAAAGCCGTGGATTCAAAAATTCGAGTTGCAACCTGGAACATAATAGTAGGCTCGAGCCAGCACACCTCGCCGTCTTGTTTTAAATATGGTACAATGACCTCGTTGATGACCGTATTGAGAGCCTGGGTCTGGGGGAAGTATCTCGTGACTCTGGAATTGTCAATCTTCTGGTAGGTGTTCTTGCAACTTGTAAAGTAGTCTGCACTGGACAAAACTTGCAACACTTCAATAACGCCACTGATCGTAGATTTGAAAGCAATTTCAAACTCCTTACTAGCGAACACTGTTCTGGACCAAGTTTCAATATAGTTGACATCGGTCTGTGCCAAAACACTGACAATAGCACTCTTGGCCAAATATTGTTCGTGGAGATCGAATGCATCAGCCGTAGCAGCAAAGCGTCTCAACTTCGACTCATTACATGGAATGAACGTGGCCAATGGTCTGCCAACTGTATCTTGACCAAACTTGAGCTTCTCCATCAAACCAGTAATATCTTCCTGCGAGGCATTTTTTTCAAGAGGAAGCAAGCCCAAAGTCTTCTTGTCGAACATCGTGGAGCGCTTCTGAAGATCTTCAATGTGAACTTCAATACACCTGTTTCTCATGGCTCTTGAAAGTTCGCCATACTTGGGGTTCACAGTCAAAAACAATCTGAAGTTGGGATGAGGCTTCAACACTCGAGGCATACCATCTTCCGTGCTGCATTCGTTGATAATCAAAGAGCCGTTCACCTCAAGCAAGGAGTTAAGTCTGTCAAGAACTGATGGATTACACAAATTGGCGTTATCCAAGACCAACCAATCTCCGTTCGCCACAGCCTTAACAAGCAATCCGTCGAACCATTCAAATCTCACAGCTGTCTTCTCTCTCAACTTCCTCTCGACAGCGTCGTATTCAACGAGAAGAGCATTCAATGCCTCGTTGTGGAAAAGACCAACAAAATTTCTGAAACATTTGGAAATTTGTGTGAACGAGTCCGTGAGCAGCTTGGCATTTTCAATCAAATCGACAATCTCAATGGCCAAGATGGCCGACTGTGCCGTTTCCGTGTGAACGAGACAGCTTTGAACAAGCAATTCTCTGAACAATGCGTACGTTTTGGCAGTAACTTCAGAAATGGCTCTGGTGACATCGACCTGCTCATATCCACCCAAGATATCCATGCTATCAATGTCACTGTTCATGGCAAACTCAGACAATTTGACGCCAGCAGCATTGGCCAAGAATCTGATCAATTCAGTCTTACCAGCATTCGAGGGGCCGGCGATGATGAATGGGATATTCTCGTTGACACTTCTAAGCGCAGACTCAAGCACCCTGTAGTTACACTGAAGAGGGGCCAAGTTGAGCGTATCGATAGAATTGTCAAACTGCAAAATTTCTCCTCTTTTGATGATGGCACCACCGGCTTGGACAAAGTCAGTTCCAATCGAGTAGTAAGGGCTCCTCTTCTTTTGCTCACCAAACACAGAAACAAAAAGATCATTCACCTTACGACGATCATCCTCAGTTCTAAATCTCTGGCAGACTATCATGTCCAAAAACTCCCCAAGGCACATGTCCCCCTCGCGGTTGATGTTCTTTGAAGAGTTGAACGAAGCCAACCAACGCAACACATCACGCAAGTTGAACTCCCATGGACCACCAAGCATACCAAACGACTTCTGTTGTACAATGAGTTTCTCCAACTCTGCAATGAAAAAGATGAGTTTGCTGCAGTCGTCTTTGGGAATGTTAGGATAAAGCTTGTGGGCAATCAAGGTCAAGTCATCAGCGCTCAAGGTGTCCACGAACACGACGGTAAATCTGTTGACAAAGGACTTTGGCAAGCCCTTTCTTCCGCCTCCCTGGTATTGTGGATTCTGTGCAGCAAATACTTTAAAATCAGGGTGTCGAGGGAAAGAGCGGTCAAGTTCAGGAATGTAGGCTTCTCCTCTGTGATCCAAACAAGCGTTTAAACCTTCCAAAACCGACTGTGATGCAAGGTTCATCTCGTCCAACAACACCCACTCACCGTTCTTCATGGCTCTCAAGAAAGGAGCGTCCCTCCAAACGAATTCTCCAGTTTGACCTCCCTCAACTGGGGCATCTGAACCAAAAAGATCGATTAAATCGGTCTGCTCGGAAAGATTAATTCTGATAAGCTCATTGCCAGTCGCCTTGGCGATGGCAGACACTAGACTGGTCTTACCAACACCGGGGCTTCCCTCCAATAAGATCGGCTTGTGGACTTGCATGGCTCTTACAACTCTCAGAGCATTGGCAGCAGTAGTAGGAGCATGTAAATTGAAGGGATCATTGTAGGTGGTCCCTGGAACACAATCAACTTGAAACAAACCAGCCAGAAGCTTTGAGTCTCCCACAACGACCTCGTGATTGTTGGCGAGGGAGTATTCAGAAAGATCCTTCTTGACAAGCAGACTAAGCTTCTCAACACAGCTATTTTTGTACTCGGCCAACTTCGTCTCGTTCTCGGCAAGAAAAGCGGTGTTGTTAGTTCCCAAAGCGTCAATGAAAACCATAGAGGCGCCGTGGTAGAAAGCAGCATCGCTAGGAACTGACTCGTCACAAGAATTGATGAACTCAACCCAAGCCAAGATGTCTCTAAGCGAAATCACACCACTATTGACGTTGCCATTTCCAAGTTTTCTGCCAAACCATTCGGAGAACTCGGTGAGTGCATCAGAAAGATGCTCGTGCTGTTCCTTAAGGCGAGCCTTTACGATGTGTCTGACGTCGTTGAAATCGTCTAAAGAAGGAACCCAGATCTCCGTGAATCTGTTCCTCAAAGCAGGAGACAATTCCTTCTTACCGTAGTCTCCACCGGGATTCATTGTGGCAAGAAACAGGAAATCGTCTTGCGCAACAAGAAATGCATCTTCAGTACCCTTCTCAGCAAGCAATAAGCTTCTCTCTGGTTCAAGGACAGAGTTCAATCTCTCCAAAACAGAATCGTCTGCTAATGAAATCTCGTCAAGCAAGAAGTAGTCACCCGTCTTCATGGCTTGAACCAAAGGACCGTCGACCCATTCAAAAAGAGTTCCAGCACCTCTTCTTTTGTCTTCTATGTCAGCAAGAAGCAGATCTTCGATTTTTGCCTTGTCGTCTTCGGAAAGACTTGAAATAGTCTTCCTGTATTTCTTTATCAAATCGTCTGCATTGGCTTCTCCAAGCTCAACGTCAATCTTGAGCAATTCGAAGAAAGCGACCAAACTTTTGACAAGCTCGCCTCTCATTTCAAAACGGTTTCTGAGCGGCCTTTGAGCACCCAAAATATCTCCCGTCTCAGTGTTCTGGTGTGCATTGACAGTGATCAACTGCTTTCGTTGGAATTGCGCAAGAATTTGACAAACAGTCGTCTTACCACATCCTGTCTCACCAACGAGAAGCAAAGGCTCCTTGTATTTGATCGACATGGCAACTAGAACTGCTAATCTTCTCATGGCCTTGGTCCAAACAATAGACAGCTTAATGCTCAAGATACTCTTTTCCTCGAGCTTCTCGTAGTAAGCGTCCATATCGAGTTTCACCCTCATGACCTTTTCGATGACTTTCTTGACAACCTGTTTCTCTTCCTCGTTTCTGACACGTTCTGCTAAAAGCATGTAGCCGTTGGCGGCCAATTCTTCGTATCCCACTGCCTCTCTGAAAGCCCAACGGAACAAGTCACGTAATGTTGCAAACGAATTCTTTTGCTCAAAGAGCCTGGAAGACTGACGTTGCAAAGATAGCTCGTTGTAGACCTCCACGATCTTTTTGCCGTACGAGGGAGCGATCTGACACCTATCCTTCAAAATGATCTCGAGCTCGTCTCTGGGAATGTCGTCGAAATGCAATTCCAAGAATCTATTTCTGAAAGCACGAGAAAGCACCTTTCTACCACCATACAATCCGGGTGGATTCTGCGTAGCAAAAAGCATGAAGTCAGGATGTGGGTGCACAACTTCTTGAGTTTCTGGAATGAAAAGCTCTCTGTTATCGTCCAACAAACGGTTCAACGCCTCAAGAACATCAGTAGGAGCAAGATTAAGCTCATCCAAAACGATCCAGTAGCCGTTTCTCAAGGCCTCGACCAAAATACCTTCTCTGAAGACTAACTTACCGCTTGAGTCAGACACATAAGTACCCAAATATTCCTGGAGATCTGTGTGCTCGTGGTTGTTGATACGAACGAACTTGTGGCCGGAGATAGCTGCAAGGTAATTGATCATGGAAGTCTTACCAGCCGATGTGGGACCTTGAACCAACACAGGGAACCTTCTGCTTGCTGTAGCACGAACCAAATTTAGCAAATTCTTCTCGACAAATGGGGTAATGATATAATTAGGTTGTTGATCGACTTCAAAAGCGCCCTTTCTTAACCAATAGTGCCTGAACTGGACGAATTCGTGGTTGGGGTCAGATGGAGCTTTTGGAATATGGCTGAGGGCCGATCTAGGATTCTTTGCCTTTCCAACGGTATACTTTTCAATAATGGGTCTCAAAACACCCTCGGATCTCACGTCAAGCAACGTCAAGAAAGACATACAGAAACCCTCGTATAGAGACCGTCTTAAGCCGTAAGTAGTTACAATGTCACGAACATAGGTCAAGGTTCTCGTAAGCGTACGGATACTGAAGTGAGGTTTCTGGTTTGCACCATCAACAATCTTGTTCTTCTCCGCTAGCTGCTTTGCCTCGAGATAAAGTTCGGCAATATCGTCTGCTACCCAGTCATCCCCAAGGGCAAACTTATCAATGTACTTATCGATAATCAGCAAAAGATCTTCTCTGTCTCTGTCTGGGGAGTGAACGTAAATCTCACTAAATCTGGACCGAATGCTGACTGGCAAGTCACGCTTACCGACATCTGTGGAAGGGTTCATACATCCGAAAATACGGAAGTCAGGATGGGCCCTGATGGGCTCAACGTCTCCTCTTTCACTCAAAAGGATGGATCTCTGATCGACGACTTCCGAAAGAAGATCTGCTATGCTTTCCAAAGTGTCAGACGAGGCAAGGTTGATTTCATCAAGAAGAAGCCATTCACCGTTTCGAACAGCTTTCACAAGGGAACCCTCAACGAAGTTGAAAACAAAAGAGCTCTCAAGACTGGCGGCCTGCGCCTCGAACTTCTCGATTCCTTTTGAGAAATCAATCCATTTCTCGAGCATGGCCGTCTTTTCCGTGGTGCTTAGTTTTCTCTTCTTCTTGGGTCCACCTTCTTCGGTCTTTTCGTCTCCAGAATCATCGCTCTTCTCTAATGTGGCCCGGGCCATCTTAACTGCCTCTTTCCAAAGCTTGATAACGTTCTTCCACTGCTTCTTGTTGAAACACTTCGATAAAAGCTCGGAGAACTTCATGTTCTTCTTTTGGGAGAATGTCGCCAAAAAAAGATTTTCAAAGCTTTCTTGTAAGGGGATGGCCACCGTCATGGTATTCACAGGCTTATAACCTCCTAGAAGATCACTGGATTCGGTCTGCTGAGAAACGTTGATAGCAGTCATTTTCTTGTTCATCATCTTGGCGACTTCTTGAACAACCGTGGTTTTACCTGTACCCGTTTCACCAACCAACAAGACCGGTTCAGCCATTTGGATGGCCAAGGCTATCTGCTCCATAAGGCGCTTAGAATGTTTCGTGCGAGCAAAGCTTCCATCGGTGCTCTTTTTGCGAGAATAAAGAGCCTTGTCAACGGAAGACTTCTTGAGCACCGCCCTCCCGATCACTATGCTGTCTTCGTCGAGGTGCATCGTGGGAACGTGGTTTTCAATGAAAAGGTTAACTCTGGTAGCAGGGATTTCGAGAATCTCACCAATAGCATTGATCAAGGGAACGGAAGCAGAATGTTCAGTGATGGCACTGCCAAAGCATTCCACAGCTTCTGCAAAAATATCGTCGTAGACCTGAGTTTCAAAAAGCGAGTCATCGCTGCTGATTCCCTTGTTCTGGAGCAATTTGTGACAACGTGAGCAGAACTTCATCAAGTCCCTTGTAGAGTTGGCCCTGGGATGAGAACCCTTGTTCAATGCAATGAAGGCCGGCATTGAGAAGATCTGTAGCATCTTGTTGTAAACGGTGATAAATTTGAAAATGAATTTCTCTAGAAGGGGAAACTTGGCCGTGAGAATGGCTCTCAAGTCAGACTCCACAAGCTGTGGAACTTCAATGAGCTGCCAAAGACGCATACCGATGAGGTCTGGAAGTCTAGAATTTTGCTCTGAAGAAGTGGTTATCGTGGATATGAGCTGGAAGCCACTGTGTGCTTTGATGATTTCTCCTCTGGAGGGGATATTAAGCTCACGCTTTTCCAATAGAACGAGAAGAATGGAGAGAACCTCGGTAGGGGCCTTGTCAATATCCTCCACGAGAACCCATTTTCCTTCTTTGACGGCGGTCGTCAACACACCAGACCTCCATTGAAACGACCCAGGCTTTTCTCCGGATGTATATGTACCCAAAAGAAGTTTGGCGTCGGTCTGCTCTCCCAAATGGATTTTGACGATCGAGTCGGAGCAGTTCATATGCTTGGCCATTTGGTTGATGAGAAAAGTCTTACCCGAGCCTGGTGGGCCATGGAGCATGACTGGTCTGTCCTTCAGGATCTGGGTAGCCAACTGCCTTAATACCAGGACAGAACCATCGATGGGCACAAAATGGTCATTAGAAGAGGCCGTTTTCTCTGTGTTTCTGTTAAAAAGAAGAACTCCACAAACACAGGTGACGAGCGATGACAAGTCGCTCTGTGCTATGTTCACCAGTTTCGCCTGGGTGTGGGAAACAGAAGTGGGCAATTTGGTATGGTTCGAAAGTCTCTTCGCCTCCACCAAGGGGAGAAAACGATAGTCGATGGTGTAGCCTCCATCAAAGGGGCCCTCATACGAGCCTTCAACGTGTTTAGCCAACATGGCATCGTAGGCCTCTTCTGATGCGCTCATGTACTTGCAAAGAATACGGATAGCGAGGACCTTGGGGACATTGTAGGCTTCGTCTTTTGTGGAAATTATCTCGTGGAGCTGTTTTGGATCGATAAAATGCTTGAACTTGTGGGGGTTGGAACTGTAGATTCTGTTGAATGCCAAAAGAGAAGTCTGCAAATGTGAAGGGGGTAAAGCCGGATCGATGGTACCACGGAGGCCCTCATTGGACAGCAAATAATATTCTATCAAGCTGGTGGACTCGGGCGCCAAGTCAATAACCCGAGACAATGCTAGTAAGATTATGGATCCTGATGCTGGGGGGTCGATTGCATGAGCTTCACAGTAGTTCTGCTCAAACCAGGCGGGGTTCTGAACCCAGCGAGCCATCAAGTCGAGGAAAATTGGCTCGTAGGCATAGTTAACGGCGAGTGTGGAATCCAGATGCAATGCAATGAGTGCTAGCTTGTCCAAATCATGTTGGACTTTCTGGTCTGAAAAGTCGACCAGGAAAGAAACAGACTTTTGAGGAAATTGATTTTTGTAGACGTCGAGCCGAGCCGATGCCTCATTGAGGCTCAAAGTTATAAAATGGCTCATGCTTGGATTGTCGTCTTATCAATGGTAGTAGCTGCTTTTTAGTGTGCAAAAATATCACTGCGATGAGCATCGCTTGTACAGTCTGGGGTCCAAGACTACACTGGGTTAGATGTTAGGGATGGTTTTTAATAGAGGGTATAAAAAGAATAGTAGGGTTTGATGTGACTCTGAAAGTCTGGAAAGTTAGAATTTTGGGTATTCGTGTAACTGGATGTTGAAGTACCGATACTTGGTTTGAGAGCTCAAAGCTCATTCAGACACTGTGCATCGAACTGACCTTTAAATAGAACAGCAGATTCATTTTTTTCAAGGGGTTATAATGAATTGGTTGTATGAAAAGAGGCACTTCCTCCTAGCTCTCGCTCAACATGTGTTGTTCCTGTTCAGGAGATGTCATTCAAAGCTCAGAAACGTTTAGTTACCGCCACGGCCGCCGAAGGCTGCTGTTCAAGAGACAGAAGGCCTTCGAGTATTAATTATTTCAAGATATTGGAGAATATAATCTGGAGATTTGTGATCTCTGGATCTGCGATGGCTGCAAAATGTCGTCGCTACCTCAGCCCTAGTGTTCCCATGTTCATCGACATTAGCCCATTAGCCTGCTACAAAAATAAAGTGCAGCTTATTCGTTTTGATATCTACAATTTATGAACTTTTCAGGTTGATACGCCTCCAAATGACCCGAATCAATCTGGCCTTGCCGAGGTAACGACGACATTGTCGTCCGATCAATACATAGTAGCACCAGACAGAATATGTTCATACAACGATGGGACGGCTGATCTGTAATATCAGATCAATTACTGAAGGCCTACTTCATCAAATTAATCAATGTGCATAAAGTATAAGTCCATATCAGTACTGATCAGCCTACTGACGCCTGCGAGGTGGAACCTTCCCAGTCAGCAAACCACAACAAAAAGTAGTATCTGAATTCATTAAAGAAAAAATTTCTCTTCCGTATAACCCACCCTGTGTCCCCTTACTTTTTAAAAAGTCCCTCCACTGAGCGCGTATAAAAGCAAGACGTTAGCTGCAAATATGCTCACCACATTGTCTTCTTCCACCATGTTTCTCCTCCAGCCTCTCCTCTTATTCTTACTCCCAGCGACTTTGGGATACCGTGTCTTAAACATCCAGAACGCCGATCAGTTCAGCCACCCGGCCAGAGCTCGCCGTGACAGTATGGTCCACCTTTCCGTAGTAGCCTTGAATCACTAACACTCAGTTGGGGACTCTCTGCCCACGGTTTCATCTTCGCCATTGCCCTCTTTGGAACCCCTGAATCTCCGTAAATGCTCCCTGGCCCAGTACTCCATTCTGAGTTTGGCGGATTTAACCAAAATCCTGGGTTGTGAGTATATCGAAGGTGACATTGTGGTTACCAACTTCGACGATGCCATGTTGAAACTCGATGGGTTGAAATACGTCAAGGGCCTGTTTGTGGTAAAGGAGTCGCCTTCTCTTGTTCGAATCGAAATGCCCAGATTGGAAACGATCTCTGGGGAGTTCAGGTTGCAGGAGTTGACTGCCTTGGGCTTTCTCCATGTGCCCAGCTTAGCCCTGGTCAGGGAAATACAGTGGAACGTACTCCCGATTTTGAGCGCTGCAGATATTAACTGGGAGAGAATTGACGACTTGTCCAGCGTGCTTATCTCGGATACATCGCTCAGCTTCATCATTGGCATCAAGTCCTTGGAGATGGAGCAGCTCGACATCAACAATAACCGGTTTTTGGAGTCCATCAGTGCCGACGTCCAGTCTGTCACCGACATGCTTCATGTGGCGGCCAATGGTGACCACATCAATGTGGATTTGCCCCATCTTCACACCACCAAGAATTTGAGTATTCACAATGTGGATCAACTCGAACTCGGGGAGCTCCACGAATGCAAGGGTCTGATGAGTTTGAACAAAAATCACTTGAGTTCGGCTAAATTCCCTAAGTTGGGAAGAGTCGCCGGCACCTTGTCGTTGGTGGAAAACAAAGCCTTGTCTGAGGTGCTCTTTGACAAGCTCAGGGAAGTGGATGGCGGTTTGGTGCTTGTCAACAACACTCAATTGTCAAGAATTGATTTTTTCCCGGAGCTTACAATGATAAGCGGTGCACTCGAGTTGGTGGGGCCTATCCAGAAGGTTGAAATGCCCAGCCTCAAGTTGATCCGTGGAAGCGCCAAAATCAAGTCGACCGACGAGGCGTTCGACTGCTATGCCTGGTCCAAGAGCGACATCAGCGCAGTGATCCGTGGCGGCAAGAACGAGTGTACCAACTCTCAGAACCAAAACTACGTTGCCGACACGCCCACTAACCCAGACTCCAAGGAAGGTCTGCTGGATATGATTATCAGCGAGTCCAACGGCTTGATGGTCAGCTACTGTTGGTTGGCGGTCCTTGCGGTAGTTAGTGTTTTCATGACTATGTAGCGAGGCTACTGGTAGAGATTGTTTTCCACAATGTAGTTCTTGATCGATGGGATGAGTGGGAGCTCCTGTTGGGCATTCGCAGCCACTGCCTCACGTATCGCCGAGGAACTCACGGAGCCTAAAGTGTCAATATCCTCCTGTTTCTCAAAACTAAAGATATGCACTGCTTCAGACCACGCCTGGGGAATATTGGCGATTTTACCGTGGTGGATGCGACGCACATAGTCCATCTGGTGCTGGTACGAATCGACGTTATCCTGCCTGGTCAAGCAGAACAAGTCGGTCGTTCTCATGAAATCGTTAAGCAGATCCAGCAACTTGTCCGGCAAGTAGTACTGGGGGTCGAAGATTCTGCGTAAGGTGTCGAACCCCACGAGAAACGTCAACTTGGGATCTGTGTCAGGCTGGAGTTCCCTCACCTCTTTCAAAATGGAGCCCAGCTTATCCACGAACTTTGCATGCCGCGTGAGCCCCACGGAGACGTCCACCTGGAGGTTCTCGTGCAAATAATCTGCCATGAGCTGCATCATGGCTAGTCTGTGTTCGAACGAGGCCGGCTGCGGATCAACCTTGTCTGCGTTTTTGACCAGCAAAAGCAAAAGAAGCAGCAATTGGTTTTTCTGAAGCTGAAGGTCTCCATAGCGAAAGGCCACGGCCTCACGGGCGAGGGCGTAGTGGGCCATGTGGGGTGGGTTGAACAGGGAGTCAAGAACACACACACGGGCGGTGTTCCGCATAATCAAAGGAGACAGCGAGGAGGAATAAACAACAGTGAAGTCCTTGGCCAGCGCCACGAACTCCTCGAGCGCCTTGGTGAACCTGCGCATGCTACAATTGGGAAAAGAAGGTGATGAATGAGAAAGCTATATGGTCTGCTGAGTCGCACCGCACCACTAGAGTTCATCCTTGCGACCATGGACATCGACTAATTCGACATCGAAGACTGTGGGTTAGTATGTCTGGCGTGATTCGTGCAGCGTTATCAATTATCGCCTGATACGTACTCAAAACTGCATTGGGTGGGATGGGGCCCACTCCAGATCTACCATAACCAAGCTCTGGTGGAATAGTTAAAGTGCGCTTCTCACCAATGCACATATTCATGAGGCCCTGCTCCCAGCCAGCGATGACCCGGCCAGCGCCAATCTCAAAGCCGATTGGCTGTCTGCCGTAGGAGGCGTCGAAAACAGTGCCATCTTCCAACGATCCCTTGTAGTGTACCTGAACGTGGTCACCCACATTGGTCTTGCGAGAGCAATCTGAGGGGACATGCGTCACGTCTGTGGTTAGTAGGACGTGGGGAGATGAAGAAGGAAAAACCTACCAATCTCTACCTTGACGGCCCAGATAGGGGCGATCAATAGAACGAGCAACTGGAAAAGAAGCATGGTAATGGCGTGCACTTCACGCGCTGTCAGATCAGTCTGGAGACTGCGCAATGCAAACTACAGGTCGCTTTAGAATCTATGATACAAGTATATACCCTGGGGCTGAACACCCAGCGCTGTCACAACTCCCGTTCCCAAATTTCAACTAATAAAACAATAAGAAAGCAAATCACATATCTTCATCTCCTCGTCACCGTGTAGGTGGTAGAATTCTGCGCCACTGGCAGTGCGTTCTAAGTAGTAAAAAGACGCCCGTCTTCCAAGTCGTCGATGGTCGACTCGATGATCTCGTCGTCGTCGTCATCTTCGACTAACTCAATGGCGGCATACTTGATCATGTCCCAGCGCTTCCAGAACGCAGACGCTTCCTGGTAGTCCTCCGACTCCAAAAGATCTTGCAAGAAGTACTTGGCCTTGATCAAACGATCCTTCAATGCCTGCAATTGGCACGACGAAGGATCTTTCGAGGTTGACGAGGCACGGTTGGCACTATCGTTGGCCATGATACCGACTGGTTTGGCCATCATCGAGGGTCTCTTGGACACGGGCTGAGCCACAGGCTTCTGTTGTTCGTGTTCAATGTCACTCTCGTAGTCGGTCAAGTCAGTAGTGTTGCCAAAGTAGTCGTCCTCGTCATCGGTTGCAACAGAATTTGGTGTGTTGTAGCCGTAAGTTTCGTCCTCCACGTAGGAGGCTGCATCACAGTATCTAGCCCATGCCTCGTCAATGGCACCAACGAGATAGTCAAAGCACCTTGCACGCGAGCACTTGTCGCCCTGCGGCATGTGCTTCTTGGTGCTTGGGCCAGACGAGTTGTTGTCAGAAATTGGCAAA
The DNA here is from genome assembly GCA_030563505.1 of Candidozyma konsanensis. Taxonomy (NCBI): domain Eukaryota; kingdom Fungi; phylum Ascomycota; class Pichiomycetes; order Serinales; family Metschnikowiaceae; genus Candidozyma; species Candidozyma konsanensis. The sequence continues at coordinate 173,598 of JAJMJI010000022.1, read as the reverse complement.
AAGCTGTTAGCGGTGATGGAGTTGGCGCGTGGTGAGCTCATCAACTGGCAGTCGAAGTTGGCATCACCGGTGGCCTGGGGAGATCCACGTTCAGAGGCTTCCAATTCCAAATCGTCGTCATCACTGTATTGTGAAACGGCCTTGGAAAGTTCGTTGTTCACAGAAAACGACAATCTGGAAGAAGCTCTCCTCTTAGCGCGTGCCTGGTCAGCATTGTAGCAAGACTGTTGGTCGTCTGAGTCTGCGTCAGATTCAGATGAAGAGTAGCATGCCGAAGGCTGTGTGAGCTTACCAAAACAAACCTTATTTACGGGCTTGCGAGCAGTGTTCAAGTCTATCTTGGATAGACAAACCTTTTTGGAGGACGTGCATTGCAGAGACGAGCCAAAGTCGCAGGAGCGCTTGGTCGATTGAAAAGCCTGAGAGCACAAGGCCATAGTCAGGAAAAGTTAGACTGTGCGTAAGGAAGCTAGGTGCAGTATGGCACAAGTCTGGCGTGCGAACGTTTGGAAGAGTTATGCCACGAAGTGCGAAACTCAAAAGTGTAGTCTGAACCAGCCAATCAAGGAGTCAGACGATGCTTGCACACAGGTCAGGAGCTTTTGAACAAGGTGGCAAGAAGAGGTCACCAGCTTAGTCAAAAGGTCTGAACCAAAAAATATAAAAAACTTCAGTCAAAGGGGTGCCAATCAGGATACAAAAGTAATCGCTGGTTGGTTGTAGCTTTCAATGTAGAAAAATATCCCCTGGTATTAACCAAAAGCACTAGAAGTCGTCTCCTAAAGAATTTCCCGGTGAAGGTGTGGGAAAAATTTGTAGGTGAAGGGATGACACTAGATGCGCGAGAAACAAAAGTGTTGGGAAAAAAAAAAAAAAAGCTGGTCAAATGTGAATGGCGCGAAAAGAAAAATTCAAAGAAAAGTAAGGAATACTTGTCGCTATTTTAATGACTGGGCGAGTCGCGGGCGAGCGCGACATGCAGGCGGCGGCTGCGGTGCATTTGCCCGCCATTGGCCAGATCTCATAATATTGGCCGGGTAATACCTGTACTGCGCGCCCATACTGCACTTTGCCTGAGCCTCATGCCGGTCAATTTCATGTTTTCTATGAGAATTGGGTGAGAAATGTCGTAGCAACTCTAGCGGTTGTATCAATGTGCACGCGTACGGCCTGGGCCTCCCCCTATCTATTTGCAAATAACAGGGTGTCAAGAGCGTTTCTGAGGCACTAAGGTGCGGATGGCGACATTTCCATGCCTCTTCAACCTTCCACATGTCTTCCATGCAGCGACCTGTCTCCTATTTCAGCAAGTCTCCTACCATGGTAACTGCCGATTTTCCATCGAATTTCCACCAAAATTCCACGAGCAGCCGAAAAGACCCACCCAACATGGTCCCACTTAATCTACTTTAGCTGGCCAGCGCTAATGTTTGCAAAGTAAGTGAATTTTAGTTCCACTTGCTTCCTTTCGGACGGCTCGCAGAGGTAGGGGGCTTTACAAACGTTAAAGGGGTAGCGTTTTTTGCCCATGGCACTTAGATCTCTTATCTTGAACTTGCTGTAGTGTGTAGTACCGCACTCTGGGTGTGGCTAAAAATAAATTACGGCCGCTTTTTTGCACCCAAATCTTGGGCAAAATGGTGACATCACATGTGGAGCTATTCTTGTTTGCTCATAAAGCCTTCAATACACGGCGGTGGAAATGTTCTGGATCCTTGTGAGTTATGGTTCACTTAAGCTGATCTGCAAATTGCTGGGCAATGTCGATAAACGACGGCTGAACCTGCTCTCCGGAGTTGTTGTCATTTACGGCGTCCCAATCAGTAGTCGTCTCTCTCTTGCCAGAAAAGTATTGTGCGTATCTGGGGTCTTTTGTCAAGTCTGCTTGCGAGTTTCCAGACTTGAGCCAGTAATTGATCGCCATCTTTGTGAATGTGTCTGTCCATGTTGCTTTAGGCGACTCAATTGGCGCTTCAGCAACCGGGCTTTCAATTTCAGCAATTGGCTCCTCGTGCTCTATTGCTTGTGACAAATAATCTGTTTGTGGCTGTTGTCCGTATTGATATGCGTTGAGTGTCTCTGCCTTCAACCGTTTCTCTAACGATTCCATGAATTTGATTGTAAATGCTAAAAGTCTGTTGAAATTCTTGTTGTTGAAAAATAGAACGTCGTTGTTCTTGAACTTGAGGTACATTAGTGTTGCCACTGGGATCGTGAACTTGAGGCAAATAAACCACAAGCGGACAGATATGATCATGAGGGTCTCGAACTTGTCGATAAGAAGCGTGGGAGCGCCTGAGTGGGTTTTGGAAAGCTCTCGTGAAAACTTCAGCAAATCGTCATCGTCCGATAGGCCCAAGTCGATCCTCAATTGCTTGAAGAGGTTAATCTTGGTTTGGTATTCAAGCAGGTCTAAGAAGCTCTCGATAGTGGCGTCATCAGCACGTACCACAGCGTCAGTGGGCTCGTTGGTGTCCGCCTCGGTCACAGCAGCTCTGGAAACAGGTTGGCTATTGCCTTGGCTGGGTGATCTACCGGAGAGGCTTCTGGGGATATGCGATTGAACCCACGTGGACGCCCTTCCCATCAAGGAGGTCATTTTCAAGTTGATCTCGTCCTTGTCCCGCGACATGGCCATTTCCACCATGAGCTGCTGCCAGGAGGACTCGTCTTCAAACATGTTCTGCTGCTGCAACACCACGTTGAGGTTCTTGTTTATGAGCGAGTCGAACTTGGCGTTCTGTTCGTCCAAGTACTTTTGAACCATACTTTGGGAGGTGGTATCTGGGTCTTGCACTGTTTCGGACTCAGTCAAGGCATCACTGGGGTCACCATTAGGCAAGACAGGGTATCCCGGATCATCCAAAGAAAAGTCATCATTGGGTAGCGCTGGGGCGGCCAGGGTGCCTCTGTGTTTCAAAATATGGCTGTGTATTTTCTGTTGTGGACTCATGGGTCCATTCACCTCCGAAGAGCTGGCCAAGGGCGACTCCAGTTGGGCTGACTCGTAGGAAGACGTATCGTCATAAATGGCGTGCAGGATAAACCGGGGTAGGTGGTCAGAATAAGGAATACGGTTTACCACGGAACCAAGAACAGCACGAACAACCATCGATGATAGAAAACAGAAAGTATCAAGATGGAGCGATGTTGGAGTAAACGGCAGCTGATGGGATGCTCGTGCTGCAGGTACCACAATACAGGTGCACATGATAAAGCTGAGACGCACCGGGCTAGCAATCTTGACTATGGCACCTCCAGTGCTTCTCTGCAGAGCAGGACACTAGCAAACTCATACCTACTACTGGTTTTCTGCTAATCCACCGCTATGTACCAGTTTATTTTGAAGTGGATTGCCAATCGTTTTTTGAGAGACAACCAGCTTAACAGGCTTGGAGTTGAGGATCCTTATTACGAGCAGGTCCCTGTGTTCACCGATGAGAAGACAGGGAAGACTAAATACAAAAAGGTGAAGCGTGTGCCTCCCAAGGGTCTTCTGCAAAACGATGTGAATGTCTTGCAAACGGTCAGAAAAAAGGCATATCGCTATGACATGTGGTTTGGCGTGTTTGGCTTCAAGTTGGGTTGGTCCAACGTGGTGGGCTTGGTTCCCGTGTTTGGGGCCATTGTGGCCAACTACTGGTCTTTGCTGCTTTATTGGGTCGCCCGGTCTTTGGACGATGGCTTGCCTTTGGACATCCAGCTCTTGTTCTTCTTCAACATCCTCATCGACTTTGTCTTGTCGTTCATTCCCATAATCGGCCAGTTGATCGAGATCGGCTACAAGGCCAACCTGAGGAACTTTCTTTTGCTTGAAAAGCACTTAAAGCGCGTTGGCGAGAAGAATTTGGGTATAATCACCGAAGACGAGGTCCGTCCTGGCTTCCTTAACGACAAGGTGCAGCCATTTGTAGACGAGACTATTAAACCGGGCGCCGTGAAGGCCAGCGAGTCGTTGAAGCATCTCGTACTGCAAGGCCTCGGTTCCGCAGGATCCTCATCTCCTTCCTCGGCAGAGCCCACCATCCAGGGCTCCGAGGCAACAGCTACAGCTACAATGGACAGTTTCACCGAGGACGACGCCAAAAGCGTTCGCAGCCTCAAGGCCACGAGGCGGCGCACGTCCAAGGACATTGAATAAGCTACTGGCGTATTCAAAAGATGGAGGAGTTTTGCTGGTTGAAAATTCCAGATGAGAGTGCAGGGTGAGATGTCGTGCGAGGATCCGCCGTTCAACTCGTAAATGTTGGGGGACGCAATTTGTGACAGGACCAGCTTCAATGCCGTGAGCAGAAAATTAAAAGGTAGGCACTTTGTTTCAAGAGCCTAGCATATGTTTGGTGGAATGCTGGGAGTGAACAGGCGCCGCTTCTCGTCCCCGCCGATTCTCAAAGTCCGAGAAGGGGAAAAAGAAATGTTGGGGTGAGTAAGTACCATGGAGGGGTTTGTTCATCCATTCTACCAGACCTGGAGAATGCGAGGCAGTGATCTCATACTCATAGTGGAACGCACGCCCACTAGTTTTATGTTTGAACCACTTAACTGTGAAAATATAGTCAAAATCAAATTAGTGCATAGAGTGAAGAGTAGATCTTAAGTCTTAATCGAAGCAGTTAGCCAGATCATTCACTACTATCCTTGACAGAGCTCTTCAAGTCAAAGGAATTCCTAGCTGGTTTTGCCTTACTTCATTCCATGTATTTCCTCGTCCCGTTTCTCTATTGTCAGGAGTAGGCGTAGTGCGATGGTCCACATTTAACATTGGTGTCTCAAAAATGAATCAGTACACTTGTTTCTACACATTTAGAAGTACTCTATAATTTTCGCTCGAAATTCTCCATGTATTGTCGTTCTCAATAATCAATCTCGTTCGTGTCCATAATTTAAAATAAAAAAAAGTATAACTCTACACATTTTTCGTAAAAGCCGACCTTTCACAACCATTTTTCACCGTTTATGGTCCTCAACCGAATGGTTGCAAAATTGCACAGTCTCTTAAAAATCCCCCGACCACGTCGAATCCGTTCGAATACCCATATATAAGTTCCCATCTTCCATTTAACAACTCAAAAAGCTCAAAAGCTCCAACTCCAGAAATTCTTTTCAGCATCACTCATCCTCTCTGCTTGGCCTTCTTGAGGCTGTGATGCGCGAAACGGAAAACCCGCTCTTACTACTACATCGATGTCCGATACAACCAAAGAGGACAACTTGAGCATGATCCCATTGGATGATCAGGCCTCAACCACGCCTGCCACGGAATTGGAGGCTCTCAACCCAGAAGGCGCGGATTTAAACAAAAGCAGATCCAATGATCCGGAGTCATCGACCAAGGAACCAGAACCCCAGATTCCTCGGGAGGAAGATCTCAATCCCACCTTGGCTCAATTTATGGCTGCGTGCCAGGCTGGCGATCTCGAAACAGTGAAGCACCAGATCTCATCTAGAGAAGTCCAGGCCTCAGACACATTCAGCGACGGTGTGACAGGCTTGCATTGGGCTGCGATCAATAATCGATTGAGTGTGGTCAAATACCTCGTGGAGAACGAGTATTCCCAGGCAGACCCAAACGCAATTGGCGGAAACTTGCGTGCAACGCCGCTCCACTGGGCTTGCAGAACTGGCTTGGTGTATGTGGCAGATTACTTTCTCACCAAGACAGATGCGGACCCCACATTGAAAGATTCCCAAAATTACAACGCATTACACTTGGCCGTGCACAGCTCCAACATCACTTTGTGCATCTATATTTTGTTGAGCTGTGTTGCTACCGAGGACCCCATGAAACGTATCTATATCGACGAGCCAGACTCGATCCAGTGCACCGCGTTGCACTGGGCAGCATACCAGGGCGATATCCTCACAGTTAATGCCTTGTTGAAGTACGGCGCCGATGTGAATAAAGTTGATCAGACCCTGATGACGCCGTTGCATTGGGCGTTTATCAGAGGCTACAAATCGGTTCTCGCGGCACTCTTGGAAGCTGGCTCTGATATCCACCACAAAAACGACAAGAACAAGGACTCGTTCTGTGTGAGTCTGGATATGAATTGCGAGAAGACCTGGTTGCAAGTATTGCGCGAGGCTGACAGGAATCCAAAGGAAAACTGGGCACCAAAGACCCATTTGCTTTCTCCAAAGGCAGCCAAGGTGGTAACTTTCCTTGTCCCATATATTCTTTTGCCCATAACATTGAACCTCTGCAACTTCAGCACCAGTTTGATCATCCCAAAGCTTTTTGCATCCGGCGTTCTTTTTGCAAGTGGCACACTACTCACCAAATTGTTTTTGATTCCAATCTATCTGCCAAAAGATACATCCGTTTTGAAGAGTCCATATTTGGCCGGAATATTCTCCGCCACTGCTTTCTGGTGCATTATTGTATGGTTCTTTACCATACTACCGGCTGTATTTTTCAAACGCTTTGCTGCTAGTTTGCTGGTGGCGGCTTCCATTGTTATATTCACATACACCTTCTTCAAGGCAATGTTCATCAATCCTGGTCAGATTCCGATCACAACTGATTCTGAATCCATTCTCAGAGATGTCAGGGAGCTCATTTCCCTTGCTAGGTTTGACACCGAGCATTTCTGCGTGAATACCTTCACTCGCAGACCTTTGAGATCAAAGTACTCTAGATTCAGCAATAGACTTATTGCCAGATTTGACCACTTCTGTCCTTGGGTGTACAATGACATTGGCGTGAGAAATCACAAACTTTTTCTTACGTTTGCATACTCACTAGTGGTGGCCATCGTCCTGTTCTCCATCCTGTCATTGAAGTATTTCGATGTTGCTGAACATGGGCTGGGCTACGACTCAGACACTGAGGAAAAATGCTATATCTTGAGTGAAGATTTGTGCAAAGGGTTCTACAACAACAATTTTGTGTTCAATCTTAATGTCTGGTGTTGGTTCAACATGGCCTGGCTTGGTTTCTTGTGCATAGTGCAAACCTTTCAAATTTTCAAAGGCTTGACAACATGGGAATTCAGCTCCCTCAATAACCGGGTCAACAGCCCGATGTACAACCATTCCACTGTTCCAAGCGACTTCGATGGTCCAAGGCCCCCAGTTGAGTCGATGACTCCAACAAGTAGGGGCCACAATCATGGACTTGGTACTTGCTGCAAGCTTCTTGGCTTGGATCAGTTTATGATGACAGTGAAGCTCGCCATCGCCTCATTGTTAAAGAAGTCTCATCTGGAGGAGCCTGGTCCGCTTGAAAACTTACATATTCCTACCGATTTTGGCTGGAAACAAAACTGGTTAGACTTCTGGTTCATCGGAGAAGTCACTTTCAGAAATTTGCTTTATCTTCCCATTGAAGGTGAAAATAACCTCAACGGCCAGGTTGTGGACTATTACAAGTTGTATGAGTACCCCAACGCTGGTGCGGGACATGTTTAAGCAATCTGAAATAATTGTTCATAGAGAAAGGTGTAACCAAAATTAATATCTTGATTCTACAATGCGCCGACATCACAACATAGATGGACTATAGTCACACGCCAAAGAACAAAAGTTCTTGTGGCGAGTAACTTGTCAGACTGCCACTCGCACCCACCCAAAGCCACTTTTTCCGAAGAAACGTGTGGCGAAGGGTCAAGATCATCGCTCCTTTCAGCACTGTTGACGAGGTCGCTAGTGGCTGGCGAAAGGCAAACAAATTGTAGATGACCAGACCGCAAGGGATCGTGGACAAGCTAAATGAGTTCTCACTTTGAGGGCACGAGGGTATCTTACTCATCAACCAAGTTGGATTCAGTGGCTCTTTAGAAGAGTCATTGTGGGACGTGACCTATAGAAATGATCCTATGAAGTACGTCGACAGAGAAAAAAAAAAAAACTTCCAATGGGGTGGGATGAGCCTCCGCTTTATACCCTGCCATCGCGCAAGCATGCAGGATTTCAGATCTATACCGGGTAACGTTACCAGACGCCATACTAGCTCGGTTCTATTTGTGACTTAGACATAAGAACAAGCACCGCACGCTATAACTCAGTTCAAATGTTCAGAGTGGACAGTAACGGACTTGCATACGTGGACTGTCCAGATCTAGCAAAATTCGGGGATTGTACGGTTATCAATTGCATTTTCAGCCACGATACAAAGAAAAAGAGACTGCCGTCAGATGAGCTAGTGGAAACTGCCAAAAAAGTCAAGTCAGATTCCCCAAGCCCAGACTATAAGGCAGTGAAGGATTTGGACTTTATCATCACCAAAGCATTGACTACAGGTGTTACTCTTCCGAGAACACAGCGATTAGACTCAGCCAAACGAATTGCGGAGCATGTCAAGCGCAAGAAAATCACCAAGACACCAAATCGTTATGCTGTCGACAAAGAGTACAAATTTGCGGTGGAAAGCAGTAATCTACAAGAGTATTTGGCTAAGGTGAATGGCTTTGTGGGCCAAGAGAACGAGCAAAAAGTTGATCCTCACTATATTATGCCTCGAGAAATGAATCCTTCTCCTGATTTGCTACCTCAGCGAAAGAAGTTCATCGAGTACCTTGTTGCTGCAATCAAACGCACACAACCGGAAAACAAAACACCTATACTTGATGGCATTGACGAAGAGTTTAAGATAGCGTCTGAGTGCTCAGGCAAAGCATCATACGCTCATGCGATTAAAAGGAGGATTTTCGAAATAAGTCATCCTGAGAGAGTAAAGAAAAGGAGTCCAACAAAATACAGCAAAAAGGAGCTTTTGAATGAGTTGAAACAGAACATCATTGATCGCGAGAAGCTCATTAAATTTGGCTTCATCATGGACTACCCCAATGAGATAGCAGATTTCAAACAAGAGCGAATCTGCAAACGTTGCAAAGTGGAATTTAAACTCGAAGACGCATTCAAGCAGGTCGAGTGCCGCTTTCACTCTGGAAAGCCAATAAAAAACGACCATAACGAGCGAATTTACCTGTGCTGTCAAGGAGCATTAGGTGCCACAGACACCGAACCATGTGCTCGATGGGATCGTCACGTTTTTCACTGGGAAAGTCCAGAGGAGTTGCACAAGGCCCAGCCATACGTTCGCACAGACCAGGTCTGGGGTACGAAGAGAGACAGTTTGGAGGCAGTTGGCATTGACTGCGAAATGGGCTACACAGACTACGGCTTCGAACTTCTACGCATCACCGCCATTGACTTCTTCACAGGTGAGGAAGCATTTGATATTCTCGTGAAGCCGAAAGGAAGAATCATTGATTTGAACACCCGCTGGTCTGGTGTCGCTGAGATCAAACCTGAGGCTGTGCACTTCGAAGACGCTATAGCATTATTAGGCGAGGTGATCGACTCTAACACTATACTTGTGGGCCACGGCCTCGAAAACGACATGAACTCCATGAGACTCATCCATGACAAAATCGTCGACACCGCCGTGCTCTACCCACGCAACAAGACCTCACCTACATTTCGCTACGCCCTCAAAAATTTGGCATTCAGGTATCTTGGCAGAAATATTCAAGTCGGGGAGCACGACAGTGGAGAGGATTCGATCGCAGCTATCGATGTCACCAAGTACTTCCTCCAGCAGGATATGGACAGAAGAGCACTGGAGAGTCAACATACAGAGTCAGCCCCAGCCACGGGAGGAGCCGTTTTTCGGAGTCGAAACAACAATCCACAAATCCCTCATAGAACGGTGGAACACCAAAAAAGCTGACTCCATTTAATAGTCGTCAATTGAGCTGGACTCTTTTCGTAACTAGATCCTAAACAGCACCATGCGTGGGGTGTAGATATCTCCACATTCATATGAGGGAAACATGCAAGGATGCATATTCCTGCGCAATGGAAAAGGGGTTTGCAACCATATTCATTCTATATATAATCACCTGATCCCCTCTTTTTTTAACAACTAACTAACTTTTCTTTCTTCATCACAATGACGAAAGCAGTAATTTTGGTCGGCGGCGAGACAACCGGTACACGGTTCAGGCCCTTGACGATGGACTATATCAAGTGTCTCTTCCCGATAGCGGGAAAGCCTATAATCAGCCATATTCTCGAGAAGTTGGTAAAGGACTTGGGCAACGATTTGGAGGAGGTATTTCTTATCAGTTTCTTCAAGGACCCCTCGAAGTTCGATTCGTACCTCAAGGAGAGTAAGACGAGCTTTCCAGGAGTCAAGATCACTCTCTTGACCGAGCCCACGCCTATGGGCACAGGAGGTGGTATTTTCTTCTTCAAAGACAAAATTATCGGAAAAAGTCCAAATTCACCCATCTTGTTCATTCACGGAGACATTGTGTGTGACTACCCGTTCAAGGAGATGCTAAAGTTCCAGAAGGAGAGCGCATCAAACATCTCTATCATGGGCGTGGACCCACTTGTGTTGCTTAAAGACAAATATTTCGTAGGTTTGGATAAGGAGCAAGTCCTCAAAAGATACGGAACTGTTTTCTCGAACCGGAATTCTCATGAAGTTGTGCACTATGTGGAGAAGCCAGAGTCGGACAGTTTCGCCAAATTCAGTGACACAAACTTCCAAACCCACATCAATGGCGGTATCTACGTGTTTGAAGCATCCATCTTCAAGCAATTGGAAGAAGCCAAAACGAAAAAGTTGGGGTCGCTGGACTTCAAGACCGCAGAGAACGATTTAGATGACCCTTACAACCCGGACATTTTATCTTTGGAACTAGACGTCTTCAAGAATTTGCCAGGTACGAAGGAAAAGCATTTTAGAGCTTTTGGTATCGAGAAGCTGTGGTATCAATTGTCCACGCCTCACATGGCCCTTGCTGCAAACGAATTCTTCCTCAAGCAAGATCCAGGTAAGCAGACAGCATGTTTGACGCCACCAATAAAAGTCTTGAGCAACTTGGGCTGCAAAGAATGCAAGCTTGGTCCAAATGTTACGGTAGGAGCTAATGTGACATTTGGAGAGGGTGTTTGCCTTAAAAATTGCATCATCTGCGACGATGTGACTATTGGAGCGCATAGTTTCGTGAGCAACGCCATCATCTCGCTGGGAGTCAAGGTAGGGAAATGGTGCCGTATTGAAGGTACGTTGAATGCACCCGTCAGCCAGGCCAGCGCCGAGAATACGTCTACATTCTTGAGTAATTTGGTTGTGTTGTGTAAAGATACCCAGGTAAGCAACCAGGTGTTCGTGTACAACTCGGTTGTGCTTCCTCACAAAGAGTTGAGATCCGATACCAAGTACGAGATTGTGATGTGATCAAAAAGGACGGCTTCTGAGCTTGGGAAAAGTATCGATGGCGTTCCTCATGTTGCAATGAGCGGAGCGGCCTGAGGTGCAAACAAAAGTGCCATTGACCGGCAACTCGATCTCCACCAGAGAGGTATATTCGTTACCAATATGCGAGGCAAATTGGGAGAATGAACATTCTGTTGGCGCGCTGACATGTAGTTTGAGGTTGGCCACGACGATGGTTTGTTGGAGGACCACCTGAGTCAACTCGTAGTGGTCCCCATAGCACTGAAGACCGTAATCAAGATCTGCAAAGTCAGAGAAGACAAGGCCCGACACCTCCAGGAGGTACAATCTCAACCTGTTCTTGAGCTCCAGATTTACTATGTCGTCGTCAATATAGATGTCTTGAATTTGGCTCGAAGGCAGTATCACGGTCTGGTAGGAGTCGTCTCGATTGAGTCTACATTCGGAGGCCGGGACAGTCAGTTGGGCTAGACGAGCCGATTCCAAAGTGTACCTGAAAGAAGTGTTTTCAGAACATGTACCACTAGCTGCTAGTGCCAGGGCCTTGGAGAGGTTTGTACCAGAACCAATCTGCCTGTACTTTGAGAGAAGAAGCGAAGACACCAACGAAGACGGGTGGGTCCTTGAAGAAATTTTAAAGAGCGTTTTGAGAGTAGGAGCTGCCGTGGACAAAACAAGTAGGAAGAATACGAGTAACATGAAAAAGTGAAGACAAGAATTGAAGCAGTTAGTGGCTGCAAAAGGAGGGTATTCTGGCTGCGAAAAAGTAGTCGCGGTGAGGCGCGAAGAAAAATAAATAGTAGGCGACGCGAACTGTCTAGTCGTGATTCAGACCGATACCGTGTGCACCAAATACCACTGTTTTCTTCCAAATCCACATTCCTTAAGTATGAACAAAACCCCGGTTAAGAGACAGGTCAAGAAACCGGGATCGGGTTCTGGCTCCCAGAAAATGAAGCAGCTGTCTTTGATGTCTTTCTTCAAACCAGCTCCTGCTAAGACCCCATCCAGCCCTCTCAAGAGCAAGGGAGATCTTCTCAACAGCGATAAAGAGAATGATACGAGCATGATGGAGGACACTACCACAGACACTCCATTGACCCTGGAGACAAACCACGTTCCAGCGAAACAGCCAAATCTCCATTCTTCCCCAGTAAGGGACTCGAAGCCCAAGGAGGAGAAACCGGAGGTGAAGTCTATTGAGCCACATAATGCGGCCACTGAGCCAACAGCGGATTCGCCTAGTGGCGTTCGTAGAGCTAAGAATGTCAGCTACGCTGAGTCGGACTCAGAAGACGAAGATGTTCCCAGCACGAGGAAGAGAAGAAGAGTTGTGGAGAGCGATGACGAGGATGACTTCAAGCCCACCGATGATGCTGATGAAGACGAGGATGAGCATATGAGCGATTTTGTGGTCAACGAGGACGAAAGCGACGTCGCCCTGATGGACGAGGATGAAGACGACGAAGACGCGTATGCCTCCGAAAAACCTGCTAAAAAGAGAAGCCCCAAGAGCTCAAGTCAACTGCCCGCCGACAAACCTGTCAACTTGGCTAGCTCTGGTTTGGGCAGCAAATTCACTGCATCTTCGTCATACAAGGCCCTGGTTGCAGCCAAACCAGCAGCTCAGCCAAAACCCCAAAAGAAGTCTTTCGCCAAGGAAAACGAAGAGAGGTACCAATGGCTTGTCAATATCAAGGATGCCGAAAAGAGAACACCAGAGGACCCCGACTACGATTCTCGAACCTTGTACATTCCTTCCTCCGCATGGGCCAAATTCACTGCATTCGAGAAACAATATTGGGAGATCAAGAGCAAAATGTGGGACACCGTTGTGTTTTTCAAAAAGGGCAAATTCTACGAGTTGTATGAGAATGACGCTGTAATCGCTAATACCAAGTTTGATTTGAAAATCGCCGGCGGTGGAAGAGCAAACATGAAATTGGCAGGCATCCCCGAGATGTCTTTTGAGTACTGGGCTAAGGAGTTCATCAGTAATGGCTACAAGGTCGCAAAAGTGGACCAGAAGGAATCACTTTTAGCAAAAGAGATGAGAGGCGGAGGCACGAAAGAGGAGAAGATTATCAAACGTGAACTCACGGGAATCTTGACCGGAGGCACTCTTACCGATCTTGACATGATAAGCGACGACATGGCTACCTACTGTTTGGCTATTAGAGAATCCACCAACGAAGAAGGCTCCAAGATGTTCGGCGCGTGTTTTGTCGACACTGCTACCTCTGAAGTCAACTTCATCGAATTAGTTGACGATGAGGAGTGCTCAAAATTGGACACATTGATCACCCAAATCAAGCCGAAGGAAATCTTGTGTGAAAAGAACAACTTGTGCCCAACAGCTGTCAAGATAATCAAGTTCAATGCCCACAACTCGCATCAAATCTGGAATCATCTCAACCCAATCACTGAGTTTTTGGATTACGATGCCACTTTAGAGGCCTTGGTGAAGGGCAAATATTATGAGGCTCGTGATCTAGATGACTTCTCCAACTATCCACCAGTGCTTGTGGACTTCAAAGAAAAACACCATGTTGCCTTCAATGCATTCGGCGGATTGTTGCACTACCTCAAAATGTTAAAGCTTGATGGAAGTATTATGTCCTTGGGAAATATCAAAGAGTACGAGATCTCGAAAAGAGGCTCCAACCATTTGCTTCTCGATGGTATCACACTCAATAATCTTGAGATACTCAACAACTCCTTCGATGGTGGGGACAAGGGAACACTTTTTAAACTCCTCAACAAGGCAATCACACCATTTGGAAAAAGAATGTTGAGAAGATGGATTCTACACCCTCTCATGAACGTGGACGAGATTAATGCAAGGTATGATGCCATTGACTTTTTTATTAACAATGAACCTGAACTCCGAGTGCAATTGGAAAACTCACTTGGTGCTCTTCCAGACTTGGAAAGGCTCATTGCTAGGGTCCATGCTAAGACATTGCGCTTTAAAGACTTTTTGAAGGTGGTCGAAGGCTTCGAGGCTATTTCGAAGCTCTTCAAGACTCTTGCGAAGTTTGACATAGAGAAATCGGGTGCATTAAAAAAATTTGCCAGTCGGTTTCCTGACGAGCTTCACGACCTAATCGACTCGTGGGAAGAGGCATTTGACAGGCGTGAGGCGATTGCCAACACAGTTGTGCCTGCCAAAGGCGTTGACGAAGAGTTTGACGAATCTGTTGCTACGATGGAAGGTCTTGAGAAAGAGCTTAACGACTTTCTTAGAGGCTACAAGAAAGAATACAAATCTCAGGAGATTTGCTTCAGAGATTCCGGTAAAGAGATTTTCCTCATTGAGATGCCGATCAAGATTAAGTCAATTCCTAAAGACTGGCAACAGATGGGCGCAACATCCAAGGTCAAGAGATACTGGTCTCCTGAAGTTAAAGCAACTGCAAGAAGTCTCATGGAACAAAGGGAAACTCATAAAAGTGTCTGTGAGAACTTGATTCTGAGGATGTATCAGAGGTTTGATAAGCACTATGATTTGTGGATGGCCGCCATCAAAATCACCAGTAATATCGACTGCTTAATTGCCTTGACAAAGACTTCTGAAACAATCAGCTTCCCATCATGTCGCCCCACTTTCATGCTGGATACAGACTCCAAAATCGAGTTTGACGAACTCAGACACCCATGTTTCTTGGGTACGAGTGACTTCATTCCAAACGATATTCACCTCGGTGGTGATGAAGCGAGCTTCAATCTTTTGACGGGCGCCAATGCTGCGGGCAAATCGACCCTCATGAGAACCACAGCGTTGGCCGTTGTAATGAGTCAAATCGGTTGCTACCTCCCAGCATCCAGCGCTACATTGACCCCAGTGGACAAGATTATGACAAGATTGGGCGCTAACGACAATATCATGCAAGGCAAGTCCACCTTTTTCGTTGAGCTATCAGAAACGAAGAAGATCTTGAGCAACGCGACGTCCAGCTCGCTCGTTATTCTTGACGAATTGGGAAGAGGTGGATCCTCAAGCGATGGTTATGCAATTGCCGAGTCTGTCTTGCATCATCTCGCTACACATTCGCAACCACTCGGATTCTTTGCGACTCACTACGGAAGCATGGGCCTCTCATTCGTCAACCACCCTCGCATCAAGGCCATGAGAATGGGTATTGTGGTTGACCAAAATTCGAGGAACATTACGTTCTTGTACAAAATTGAAGAAGGTACTGCTTCTGGCTCCTTTGGTATGAATGTGGCAGCCATGTGTGGCATAAGTAGTGCCATCGTTGACAAGGCTGAAGTGGCTGCGAAAGAGTATGAACAAACCTCTAAGCTTCTGAAAGAGCACCAAAAGCAGCAGATCAGCAAGATGAGCATCGGGCTTCAGAGTGACTTCTCGTGGGTATACCAGCATTACGACGATCTCGAAAAGAGCGTTTTACGATACGGGGAGTCTGAGAAGGTCAACGCGCTCGAATGTGTTTTCGGCATGATCGAAACTCTCTAGGATCGTGCAAAATCGAACCACGCGACATTACCGAGACGCCCCGAGTTTGCATATCAATAGTCCCTCTTCACCCAAGAATCAAACTCAACCCTCCACCACCAATGGCCATCAAATCTGCAGTTAACCTTTTGCTCTACTCCGTTGCATTTGGCGGAGGAGTAATGCATTCCTATATTGTTTCCCCAATTGCCTTCAAGTACTTGCCTAGAGAGGAATTCAGTAACCTTCAGAACAAGGTCTTCCCTATTTACTTCATTGGCCAGACAGCGGCTCCATTGTTGCTTGGAGTCACTTCTCCAGTTCTCACCAACGTTGGATTGTCTTTGTTGGGCGTGTCACTGGTTGCCGGTGCCTTGAACTACTTCTGGTGCTTGCCCACTTGCAAGAGAATAAAGGACGACAGAAACAAGTTGATTGCTGACAAGAAGCACGAGCACGTTGTTGATGGAGAGACTAAACCAACAGATGAGGTTTTGGCCTTGAACAAGCAATTTGGCATGTACCACGGCTTTTCGTCCCTTTTCAATCTCGTCTCGCTCCTCACCCTTGGTGCCTACGGTGTCTTGTTGGCCAAGCCATAAGTTTACATAGTTATAATAACGTTTGTATGAATATTCGATGCGATTTGAAGCCCAACTAGATGCGATCACTCCTCCTTCTTCTGAGACCGCTCCTTAATTTCTTCAGCGTAAACCTTTCTATAGACGAACTTGATAAAGAGCCAGATGGTCGTCACGATGGTTACACCCAAAGCAGTGAAGTGAACGCCCATCCAGACGTAGGACATATCTGGATATATTAAGAGTTGTCTCATCACCAAGGCATAGTGGGTAAGGATAATAACCAAGACGAAAAAACCGCCAATAGCGAATTTCAAGTCCTTGATGTTCATCTCGGTCTCCTTGCGATCTTCGCGTCTCAAAGCGATTTCTTCTTTAGTTAAGGGTCTTCTGTTAGCCATTCTTTGTGGAGTATGTGTGGGGTTGGAAAATCGACGATTGAGATCGCACTACTTTATGGTGGGAGAAACTAGCATAACATCGTGATAAAAAGAACTAAATAGGCGAGTGCTGGACTCTGGCCAGCTTGTGCTGACAATAAATAGATTGTGAATAAATAGTTTTTTCTTTTGCGGTCGTGACTTTTTTCTTTTATTGGGGGTGCATTTCCGCCTCCTCAGGCAAGTACCAGGCTCTCATTGTCGATGAGGAACTTTCTCATTTGCAGAAGGCTTCCGCTTAACTTTCTGAAGATGCACACTTTTATGTTGGTGTCATACAAGTATCGTAACATGAGCTCTCCTATCTTGAGCACGTAAAGCGCCTTTTCCAAGCTGAAGGCAAAGTAGTTCTCGTGAGAGTTAACAAGCTGCTTCATTGCATTGTCGTCATGCATGAAATCAGTGCTGTCCATGAGCAAGCTGTCGTTGTTGAAGGACGAGAACAAGTAAAGATTGGTGAGATCAGACTCTTGCTTTGAGTTGCGGTACTTTGTCTTCAAAAACTGCTCAATCCGTGCATTCACCCGGAGAACTGTCATGAACCTTTGGTTGAGTTGACTAGTGAGGTTCGACTTATCGGTACCAGCAAAACTATTATTTGTCCTGTTTCTTTTGGCGATGAAGATTGCAAAGACAGAGAGAATGGTGAACACATGGAACAACATCTGCGAATGTACTGAGTCTTTCGTAATCTGAATCTCGTCATTGAACTTCCAGCCCATTAATCTCTCGAACTCTGCGCAAGTGTTGTATTGGTGCAGCAAACTGTTGTCGCCAAATTGAAGGTCCTCCTCGTGGGTCTTATCCTCGGTCTTGAACAAAATAAGCTTGATTGTGAGGATACAGCAATCAACAACCTTCAAAAATTCGGCATCATCTATGGAGTGCGAGGAAGTCAAAAACTTATGGTAGTTCTTTGTAAGCTCATCAAAGTTCTTGAGCCAGCTCTGCTCCTTGACAAGCTTGAAGTCGATGGTTGAACTAATTTTTATGAAGTTCACAAGTAATGCGTAGTTTTGCTTCTCGAGGTCGAAAGACGCCTCCTTGACAATCCTAGTATCAGCGTTATTCTTGGAGTTGTCTATGAACATCGTCAAGCTATCCAAAATGGAAAAGACATCAATATACTTCATTTCATCGTACTGCTTCATTTCGTAGATACCATGGGCAATAGATGTGAAGCCATACTTGCTGAGGTTGGACAACTGCGCCACAAGTGAAGGGTTCATGTCGTTCTTCAGAACCTTCAACAAAAGATCTTTGAAAACAAGTGAGTTGTGCTCATCCTTGCTCAAGTAAAACTGAATACCGTGAGGAGAATCTGTGGCTTTCTGGTACTCTGTGAACTCCAAACTATTTCTGAAACTCCACAAATACTCATCATGAGTATTTATGCATGTCAAGTTGCCCAAATCATTGATGCTCAAAGTGAGTGGGACATTGTAGGCCATCAAAATAAAATTAGTTAACTGATAGATCATGAAGACAATTCTGGTCTGCGATTGGAGATTAATGTTATTCTTGAATAACACTTCGCTCCTCTCTGCATTACCATGAAACATCGACATATTTCTTTTTGCTGTTTCATCCCCGTGAAGAAGCTTGAAATATTCTTCCTCTTCGCCGCTGATGCTGAACAAAATCTTCCTGTTGCTCTTAATTGATGTCTTCACCAAGGAGTTCAAAGCGTTGAGCTGCCGTATGACAATGTAGACGTTGTTCTCGTTGTCCGAAAATAGACCGTATATCACCGACAAGGTAAGGGACTGTATCAACCAGAGCGGATTCACTGTTTGCGCTGAACTCTGAGACCCTCCCATCATGTCACCAGCGGAATTCTTGCGGTTTTCCAAATAAATGTGGATCGTTCTGCGAGAAGCCTCGTAGAGATGCTCAGAATCGTTTTTGTTATTGGCAAGCAAGGCACCGATAGTGGCCACCAAAAGAGGCATACACACACGGGCACTCTCGTTACTCATGGGTTCATTTGACGTCATACTCATGATTTCGTATTCATTGAGCTTGGAAGGGTGAATGAAAGGAAAGTGGGAAAGGAACTTATTTATGAAGTTCTGTAAGTATTGTTCCAATTTCTCATTCGAAGGAATGGACGGAGACATGATACCACTGATGGGGTACTTGCTTAAGGACTTGTTGATCATGTACCTGATGTTTTTTGTGAACAAGGCCGTTCTGCTATAGCCACCATCTGAAGCACTTCTCGAATTTGACGCCAGTAGAGCATTTTCGTCGTTGCCGGGTTGGCCATACTGGGAGTACTGATGGCTTCCTGTGTTTCCTGAAGGCGAAAGAAGCTGAGGAGGCGGAGTTGAGTCAATTCCAGAGGAGGAAACTGACTGCACGTCCCCGTAGAATGAGTAGCCATTGGGCAAGAATTTGGAGCCGACATCGAAATCCTGGGTGAGCTCATCAAAGTCCTTTAGAAAGTTGATATCAAAATTCACGCCGTTGGTGACGGCAGCAGGAATATTCATGCTGTGCATACCTTCAAAGGAGTTACCGTTATCCAAGTCCATAAGCTCATCGTCAAGTTCCTGCTTGATTGGTGAAAGCGGCTGGTTCATCTTGGACACGCCAGGAACTTTGGACATCATGCTTTCGGGAATACCGTAGAATGAGTAGCCCATATCGCCCTCGCTCTGCCTGTTGATCTGGGGTTCATTTCTGGAAGGCTTGCTGAAACTGCCATTCTGAGAAGGGAACGGAGGCTGGCCTGGGGTTGGAGCGTCCAAGTTGTGGAATGAGCCGCTAGAAGTGACGCTATCCGAACGCATCATGCTCTGGAACGTGGGGTTCTGCAAGTCGTGATTATCCAACGACAAAGACGTGATGGACTCGTCTCTTGTGCGAGAAGGCCCGGACTTGTGTGAGTTCTCCATACCCGGTATCGTGGACAAGTTGCTGAGCCAGGAATGGTCGTCTGTCATGGAAGACGGAAGCAACTGCGGCGTGGAAAATTCGACGTTGTCTGCTGGGTAAGAGTCGTTGAAGTCGGGCATCGCCATGGCGTAGTTACCACCGGACTGAGCCGAAAACGAAGCACCTCTTCCCCTGTTGCTTTTCCGACGGTCGAACATCTGCCGCTGCAAACTAGAGTCTTTGAGTGAAGGGTTACGAGAGAGCGCCGGCGTCTTCATGTCTTTCTTGACCTTGCGTGGCGCCAGCGCTGGGTTGAACAAGTTCAAGTTGAACTGGATGCTGTCCAAGGAGCCACGCTGAGAGTTGCCTGGGGTCGGTATGGCTGCTGAAGCCGAAGCCTTCCCGCCCAAAAGAGCCGCGCTCTGGGCCTGCTCGGAGTAGTCCTTCTGGTACGGCGACTGCAGCAAAAGACCGTCATCGTATGGTTCGCTCAGAGCCAGCAGAATGGAGTTCAGCTTGATCAGCTTCCTACGCAAACGGGTGATGGCATCGGCGCAACCCGCGTGCAACTTCTGTGCATGTCTCAAGAGCAAGTCTCTTCGAGAAAACTTACGCTGGCACACGCCACAGGTGAACGGTTTCTCCTTGGTGTGAGACCGTTCGTGGCGTCTCAAGTGCTCCAACCGGGCAAAGGCCCTAGTACACGTGTTGCAGACAAAAAGTCTGGGTTTACCCGAGGGCGTGGTGCCGTGGGCGGTGAGCTCACGGGGTATCTTCTTTTTTGAGTCGGTGGCAAAAGCGTCGTCGGGGGAGTCCTCACTTTTGATGTTGTCTTGAAGCGAAAAGTCCATTTGCGAGAGGTTGTGGTTGGGGAGATTGGCGGTGGAAGAAATCATCAGCCTCGACGGGACGGGAGCTCTGAGGGAGCCTAGAATAAATAGTAATAAATAGGCGCACTTGGGCTGTGGCTAGCCAGACGAAACAAGTGGTAGGTGAAGGTGGTGAATGTGTTGAAGTCTGGGGGAAAAAATGTTGGTCAGACAGTGCGGAAATTGCGGGGGACCAATGCACAAATGTCCTGCCCAAGATAGGCGCACACCAGACAGGTCTCTGGGGATTTGTATGGGGACAGTATTTGGCCGGTGGTGGGAGTAACTTAGTTTTGGTATTTAATTTTAGGGAATTTACTTAATTGAGGTGGTTTTTACCTCTTCAGAATTACCGTCGTGCTCTAAATCCGCCATGGTCAATTGGTCTCGTGCCGGCTGCAAACGCCTTTATACGATAGGCTCTGCGATGCACTTCTGGTCCAGGGCAATTCTGGCGGTGAAGATGTCCAACAAAAGGCGCCGCCTGACTTACACCAAATCTTGGTTGAAGGAAAAAAATCTGCTTATTGGTTTTGCCTGTTCCGTGGCTCAGGTCAACCGCCGTCTGCGGCTGTTTTGCGCTTATCTACAACAGAAAGTACAAAATCCAACAAAGCCAGGTACAAGAAATGCAGAGCCCAGCCCCTTGGCCAACAAACCAATCACGCTCTTACAACGTCACCATGCTTGGCTTCGCCGTGCTTGGCTCGGCTTCTAAGTTGGGGCTCCGGCTGGCTGCGTTTCCCCAGATTGACCAAACGGCACAAAGGGCTTTTAGCCGAACAATGACAAAGAGTGATGTGTGCCGAGCGAGGTACGGGTTTTTGCATCCGACAACCTGATTGGCTGGTTTACGTGAATGCCGGAGCTCCGGTTCGGTACTGCTCCGTGGGGTGCTGTCTCTTGCCTTTTTGGGCTTGGGGCTTGTCGACCCAGTCAGCCTTCGCGTCATGATCAGTCACGGACCGACCGCACGTGATTATTAATCCCGTGACTTTCACCCCGTGATGAATCACGTGCCAAGTTTTTCAGAGTATCAAACGGCCATCCTGGCCCCTCCAAGCCACTCTACCTAAAAATTGGATTAATGGGCATCAGGTTTAACTGGCGTTCACGCCCGCGGCTGACCACAACACATCACCACTTTTTCACAGTCACGTGACAAAACTCACGAGAATTCAGTCCATTAGCCACAATCTTACTAAACCTTCAACCACATCTCCAACCATGTCGCTTATAGAGATCGAGTCCGAGGACCAGTTCACGCAACTCACAAAAGATGATCCCTCTAAGTTGATTGCACTCTATTTCCACACACCCTGGGCTGCCCCCTGTCAGACTATGAACTCGGTCGTCAAGACCTTGGCTCAAGCCAACCCCACCGTGAGGTTTCTCTCCATCAACGCCGACGATCACTCCGACATTTCCGAGTTGTTCGAGGTATCCGCCGTTCCATACATAATATTGATTCGTAACGCCACGATTTTGCAAGAGTTGAGCGGCGCAGACCCCAAGGAATTTATCGGTGCTTTGAAGCAGTTTTCTGGCGACACAGCTCCTTCTTCTGCTGCCACTGAGCCCACTCCAGCGGCTGCTCCTGCCGAAACCAAAGAACCTACTGCCGAGGAGCTTGATGAAAGACTCAAGAAACTCACTGCTGCTGCTCCAGTGATGCTTTTCATGAAGGGCTCACCTTCGTCTCCACAGTGTGGATTCTCGCGTCAAATGGTGGCTATTTTGAGAGAACACGAGGTGAGATTCGGCTTTTTTGACATTTTGAAGGATGACACGGTCAGACTGGGGCTCAAGACATTCTCGGACTGGCCCACCTTCCCACAGCTATACGTCAACGGCGAATTCCAGGGCGGCTTAGACATCATCAAGGAGTCCCTCGAGGAGGACCCAGACTTCTTCCAAACCGCATTGGCCGCATAGAAGAGTCTTAATAAATTATTACTATAGTTATAACATTCCCTGCGACACGAGCAAGTCGAGCTCCGGGTCGTCCAGTAGGTCTTCTTCTCTGGGCTTTTGCATGCTGCCTAGTAACTCGTTGAAGCCATCGTCGAGCGTATCGTCTAGATCTTCGTCAGAGTCGCTCACTGCGTCGCTCAACTCGTCGTTGTCAGTGAAGTTTTCCTCATTTTCTTCCTTGATCTTCTGCCGTATATCACATCTGAACTGGTCCTCAGCGCCAGCTTCGTACTCCCCCTCGTCCTCCATGACCGGAAGCTCCTCGTCTGCGTATATCAGCGTGATAGTGCCTCCAAGACGGTTATAGTTGAATCTGGTGCGTCCGTGAACAAGCTTGTATCGAAACAGATTGTAAATTTTCGGTAGAAGACAACCATCGATAAGGTTTGCCTGCTGAAAGGAAACTTGGAGTTGCGTGCTGTATCGAACATAGTCAGAGATTTCTCGCCTAACTTTGTTGGCCTCTCGAATGGTCTTGAACTGCCTAGAGAACTTCATAGCCTGTGTTCTCCCTGACTTTAGAGGAATCTGACGTAGACTCAACCTGGTGGCCAAGATTCCGTACTCCTTGTTCTCTTCCACATCGCCCAAAGTGTCATTGATACTGAGAGCCTCCACGACTTGCGCTGCAACATCAATATCAAAGTCTGCTCCATTGATGATCTGGTAATTCTCCAAAAGCGTGAGGTGAAGAAGTCCAAAGTTGCTGTATGCGTCTACCACCTTCTTCAAAGACAAAACATCTGATTGTTGATCGTCTAAGTCAGCATACTTTGAGCTCAGATGTAGGACCTTTCCCACGGCATGGAATAGTGATATCTGGCTCTCGCGCTCACTAGAGGCTATCAGGGAATGGGTACTCCAGAACTGGAGGTTACAAATCAGAGAGCGCACGTCTCCCGTTTCTGATGTGGAACTGATGAAGCTTTCCAATTCCTGCCTGCTTTTGCGGTTGAATATAGCCGACTCTTTGGCGACAATCTTGCGCAACGTTTTCTTCATGAATGTTTTGGCTATAGGAAGAAATTTGATCCGTTTAATCAACCCGTGCGCTACGCCCAGGTTAAACAACTCCCTCCCAATGAGCGTCTCAACGGTCAAGTTATTCTCGATATTGAAGAACGTCTTCTGGCCAGATTCAGTGTTTTCTCTCTCAACCTCCAGAAGACATAGCACTATTGGCGGGAGGTCCAATTCAGGGTCAGAAAAGATCCAATCTCGAAGACAATCCCTAAATGCAAATAACGTTTCGTTGTGGAAAATATTGGGGAGATCCTCGATAAGGATCACCGATAGGTTAGGTCCAACCAAGAATTTGCACCCATCCATGAAGTCACGAAACTGGTCTTTCTGGTAAACGTGCTCAATACTGGAGTCGAAATACTCCACCACAGTGTTCGACGACAGGGTTTTACCTAATCTGGCTGATCTTTCCTCAAGGTACTTTCTCGCTAGAAGCCTAGCGCTTGTAGATTTCGAGGACCCAGCTGGTCCAGACAAAATTAGAAGGCGGCATCGCAGTTCCTTGTTGATCATGCTTGTAAGAGCGTCTCCAACCTCCCGTAGTTTTCTGGGATTGAGGCAAACATCCTCAACTCGGGTGGGCTCATACTTATCTATCCATTGTACTGACATATCTGGCTTCGGTCGTTTTTGGGAAAGATTTACTGCAATCGCCTCCTCTGTGTCATCGTCCACATCCTCACTAAGACTCTCATCTTCATGGTTCTGAAGGCGTTTGCTACGTTTGGCAGGCATGTAATGGCTTCATGAGAAGTTGGAGGTAGTTTATTTAATGCGCGATGGTGTTGTGTGGTCTACGAAAAGTAGAGCTACAGAATTACACGTAAATAAAGCATATATTTACAGCTGGTCGTCAATGGTCGTTAAATGTTTCCTCCACGAACCTTAAGCCTCGAGGTTCGGGAAAAGGACTGTGAATCCTCTGCGATGTTTGGTTGATGAACACCATCTGAGGGTTGTTTTGCAGCCGACTCTGGTAAAGGGCATGGAATAGCGGCGGCTGGAACTTGCCGAGTTCTAGAGGCACGTTGATCTCCATTTCCAGAGGAGAGACCGGGCCGACCTGCAGCACACCCGAGGCGTCACTCTCAGGCGATCTCTTTCTCTTCCTTGTTATGGGCTCAGAAGCTCTGCGGACCCTAGCAGTCTTCCTCAGCATTGCCATGAGTTGCTGATTGTCGAGAGTTTCCGAGGAGCCAATGAGAATATCGTCGTACTGAATCTCCACTTTATCCTTCAAATTGGGGTAGACTTGAACTTCGAGGGTGGACTCCTTCACATTGTTTCTTCGTACAAGACCAGCGTACACCTCTCCCGAGTGTCTTCGGCGGGTGGGGTTCGTGAAGGTGAATTGAATGATGGAATCCTTTGAAATGGACTCCATTCTCCGCAGATGCTCTTGCGCACCTCTTTCGTAGTACGGTGAAGTCTTGGGTCTGTGCAACTTACAGAGCCCTTGGTTCATCAAGACGCCACCGGCAATGGCACATGTTGCATGGAAAGATCTAGTGCATTTGCTGTGAGAACACTGAAAACAAGCACCCTTGACGTTCACTCCCTGTGTTGAGTTTGGTACATGGCACACTTGGCACTTTAGGCCCCTCTGTGCCTTACTGATTGTCTTGAGCCCACTTGCTCTCTTACCCTGGATTGAGACATGGTCTTTAAACTGCTGGGCACAAATACGATGCACATGACTGGGGTTTGACACATCTGCGTCCGCACCTAGAAGCTCAAACTGATCATAGGCGAGTAGCTCGTCCGGTAATGTGTTTGGACAAAGTGCACACTGATTTTGTGTAGGAATGCTCTTATCACGCTTACGTGCTGGCAATTTCTTGGGAACAGGCGTCTCTGAGACTGTTGGAGCTTTAATCTGCACTTTCGAGTCCAAATCATCGGGAACACAAGGAATGCCTTTAAACTTGCAGTATATCTGCTTGTAATTAATTCCCACGGAATCAGATATACATTCACATTTGCGAGTCTTCTCTGCAAAAGGGAACCAGTCGTCCAAGGCGAAATTGACAGACTCAGCCAAGTTGTAACCCAAGTTGAACCCAGAGTGATACCCGTACGGATAGGTGATCATGAATTCGCCTTGGTTGTGAACGATACTATTGCAAGTTATGCCGTGCTTCCGCAAAAACTGGGGGGAGGCCATGAAGGTTTTGTGTCTCAAGAACTCATGACAGTTCTTGTAGTCTTCGTCAAAGATTTCCTTCATAAGGTCATAGAACTTCTCATGTTCCTCTTGTGGAATAGAATACCATTGTTTAGGTGCGCCGAAGTGGAGGTAATTGATGGAATAGAGGTCCTGATCCTCCAAGTGCCATGAAAAGGTGGCCTTCCAAAGGCCCGCATAGAGGTAGGCGTCATTAACACCAGGAATCTTCTCCTCCATCAAATCGAGCACATTGGGAAGATGGGCCACATTCCAGCTAGTCGTTCTGTCCAAGAAAAGAGAGCCCAACATATCAGCGCCATACATTGGCTCTGAGTATCCCACAGACTTCCAGTAAGCGGCTTCTAGTTCGCTGCATCGTTCAGGAGTGAACTCGCTCGTCTCTATGTTGAAATCGGCGTCCAAAAGCTCATCGGCAATTTCTCTGCTTGTTTTGCGAGAGGAGCGTTTCTTGCTATTCTCTTTGTCTTGTGGTTCCTCAGTTTGAGGCAGAACGCTTCCTCGGCCTCTGCTCTTCCGCCGTGCTGGAGGGCTGCGATTGTGTTTCTTCAGTAGCTCTTTCCATTGGAAGATATTGTAGCTTCTCTGACGCTCCACATTCTGCAGCGAGAAGACTCCCAGGTAACCAGCTGTCACATTGATGTTTTGCACAATGGGGTTTCTTATTTTAACTTGCAGCAAGTTGTCCTCCGTATAAGTGCCCTTCAACAGGGCAACCCATTCAGGAGGTGGCACAACTTTCACTATACCTGATTTCATGCCATACTGGTTGATAGCCTTATTGTACAGATAGAAATCCTCAAATTCATCCATGGTTGGCTCGAAGACCGGTACACCGTTCGAGTAATAGGCAGGCTTGACCAGCAAGGTGGAATCTGACTTGTACTTGTTTCCCATGATTTTGATTTTTGCAAATTGGTTAAATACACATTGAACTCCGTGTGTTAACGGTTGTAGAAAAAGTCAGACAACCTCGCTTGCAGATAGGGTCTCACGTGCGGTTTCTAGAAACCGAACCCGAAAGTCGGTCTCAACATTGATACTGATAATGACTTGTGTAAGAAGAGAGTAATGTCAGTTCGATCTGATTTGGATGGTCCTTGGGATAAACAGAGGAGTATAGTTTTGGTTGACTGTCCATGCAGTGGACTCCACTGATGGATCGATATCATTCACTAGACGAAGAATTCACAATACAAGAATTCTCGTACACCCAGGATCCGAATTCCAGTATTTTGCTTCACTAAAGCTTCTTGTTTTTTAGTATTATTGTGGATGCAATTGATAGGGACAAATTAGTAAGGGTTCACTGCATACGTGCGACACGCATCAAAAGTGCTCGCTTCGCCTGCAATAAGTTCCTGATCTATCAATCGCGTCTCATTGACAATGCCATATCCAAAGAGAACCACGGCTCCTAAACAGGAAAGAATATCCAAGTCGAGAGCTGCCAAAGCTTCCTTCTTGACAGGTGCTACTGTCGTTGCGTTCCTTTTGTTTGTCTACCACTTGTACTGGGTTATTCTCGCCATCAAAGACCGCAAGTTTGGTAGCTTCTTCTGGTCGCTTTCCGTGTCTGTGGGGTCCATAGCATTGAGCTCTTTTGTCATGATCAGAGTTTTGCTTTTCTTGGAGACCCGCCTCTTGAGTAATGACATTGATGCTGACCATAAGAAGTATCTTTAAAGCGGCCTGTTCGTTGTGCTGACGCCCTGCTCGTCACAGTACTTCTGAAGAAAGGCAAGATCCACGGCTATAGGGAAGACTTCCTGCTCTTTTAGGTACTGCGCCACGGTTTCGATATTTATAGGCTCGAATAAGGCCATTTTTAGGTGCAATTCACCCGACATTTTGATCAGGTTGGTCACTTTGTCATATAGCATGCCCAAGAACTGCTCACCAAGCTGCCGTGCTTTGAGCTCTGCGTCATCATCAAGCAAATCATCAATAGACATTTCTGTGAGTTCGGTTGCATACTCTATCGCTTCGACCATCGTAGCTTTTAGCTTTGTAGGTGCAAGACCCAAATGTAGGTAAAGTTCTCTCACATCTTTCATGGGTAACAGCGATAATTTCAGAAAGCTGTCTGATTGTGAGGTGAGGCGCGGACTGGAGGGAACTTGCAAGATGGAGGGGGTTTTCTGTGGTTTCGGTGGTTCGATTAGATCCGAGGGTTTGCTTATTTCAATCAAGCTGACCTCATGCTCACTCTCTTCGGAATCTGGAATTTCGTCGCCCTCCGACGGTGCATTAATCTTTCTCATCTTGATACTATCCAGTATTTCATCAGTAATCTCCACATGGCCCCAATATTCCAACGTAGATGTTTTGAAATTACGTTTACGGGTGCCTTTGCGTTTCGGCAGCGGCATCGAGGATTTTAATAGCTGAGATTGGGTGCCTTGCGTTTCTTCAAAATCACTCTTTGCTGTAGCGTAAACCTCATCATCCTCATTCTTCACTGGAGTTCCCTTTTCCGAGGAAACAGGCGAAGAGGTAATGACGAGATTGCTGGGCCATCTTGTCGGGGTCTTTGGCTTCTTGGATAGAGCTGGTTTGACAGGGGAGGAAAAGATAATGCTATCATTGGACCTTTTCGGCAGCTGTTGTACATCTTCATCGATGACCAATGGCTGAGTTTGCGTTCCGGCGGAGTTTTCTTCTTTGAAAATCTTTGGATTGAATGCAATGCTAGTGAGAACATCAACAGACTCAGGTGGTCCTGCCACCTGGTGAGACGGTATGTCATCTGGGCATGATGGAATATGTTGTGGAACATAAGGCTCTGGCTCTGATTCGGAGTCAGATATTAGGATGGGAGTATTTGCCTCGACGAGCTGGATATCATCTCTGCCATCATCACTTTTCTCTACCCTACTGTGATCCATCACCTGCGATAGCGTAAGGTAAAATGGCTTCCCCTCATCATCGTCCTCCATTTCCTCCTCCCCCAGCTCCTCACTGAGATGCAAGCTAGCATCAAGATCCTTCATTTTGTCTGATTCATCTAAATCATACAACCACTTCACGTCGTCCTTGGTGAGATCTTCACTGGGCTGTCTGGACGCCTGCGACCATACGGATTGCAGGATTTCAGTTGATTCTGAACTCGATCGTTGTAGACCCTTCAACTGCTGAGAGATTTTATTGAGGGTCTTCTGATTTCTCGTAGAAATACCGGGAAACCTGAGTCTGATACTCTTCAAAACGTCTTCCCAGTCATGTTTTGAATGAATTTGCGGTGCGTTTTCAGACGTTGAAGAGGGTTCTCTCCCAGCAGCTTCTTCGATTTTGCCCAAGAATTCATCTACCTTTTGAGTATCACCTGCGAAGTAGTCAAGAATGCTCAGAGGGTCTGATTTCTTCTTATTCCGGAAAATCTCCCTCACAAAAGCATTTAGCGAGAGAGAACCAGTCGACGGCTTCTTCTTTTTGGGTTTTGATTTCTTTGGCTCGGTCTTTTTGGGCGGTTTGTGCTTCGTCGTATTGGTACTCTTAGTCTTCACTGGACTCTCATTCTTGAACTTCTGCAACTTGCCAAGAGATCTCTCTATATTTTCATGATCTTCATGCCGAGACTGGATTTGGGTAGAAGCAAAATATAGCGATGCTGTTTCGTCATTGTTCTCATGATCCATAAGTTCTTGACGATGTAGTAGTTAAACGCGATGCGCGTCTGCTTCTACTGTTGTTGCGACCAGTTCCGAGATCGATATCCAATATCCATCTATATATGCATTTAACTAGACCTTCTCCTTGGCTCCCTCCTTTATTTCCCACAAGCTTTGCTTCTTGTTGTAAACGGCGACATCTTGTATGGTGTGCTTGAGAATGCTTTTGGTGTAGTTCTTGAACTCTTTCTTTGCCAACTCCGATAGCGTTCCGATTGTGAAGTCTGAATTCTTCTCAATAAAAGCAATAAGCTCTTGTACCACAAGCTTGTCTTGGATTGTAGGTTTTTGAGGAGTAAGAATGTTCATTCCGCTCGGACTTTTGGCTTGCACGGGTACAGCCTTCATTTGGCTTACTGAAATAATCTTTTCTGAAGCTTTGGATGGTGTCAGAGCTTTTGTCTTAGAAGCTCCCCAGTAATCCTTAGTTGGATCGATGGGGAATTGAATAAGCTGAGGCTGGAATAGCCGCACTTGCAAGTTATCGAAAATTGCAGGGTTACTTCCGTCGTTCAAGATAGTAACCGCCTCCATGGGCCCCAAATTGAGCCTTCTCTTTTCATTGTTGTTCTCCACAAAATCGTCCATCTCCTCGTCCTCATTGAGGTCTTCGTCATCATCACCATCCTCTAGGTCATCAATATCCTCACCGTCACCTTCATCGCCATCTTGCCAATCTAGATCAGAATCATAATCATAGTCGTAGCCAGTAAGCGAGGTATCAAGGGGGTTAGATGGCTCAAGAGGGATATTGGAATGTTTCTGAGAACACCAAGTGCCCACGTACGGTGGCTTTGCGTTCTCGTAGAACTGCAAGTACTTTATGTTGGGAAGATTCTTGATGAGCGTGATAACATTTGATTCACTGGATGAAGTCGAATCTAATGCTTCCGCGAGTTGCTCGGATGTCGTGAAGGTCGAATTGTGAGTGGACACAGCCAGCTTAGGAAACATTTCACTGAGGCTGACAGTGTTGGATGATGATAAGCTTTCATCAAATTTGCGTATCAGGTCTTCTAGATCTGCCTTCGCTAAAGATTGTGTCAGCGCCATTATAGTGTTTCTCTTGATGAAGAAAGGTAAGAAGTCTTTTTCGTAGAGGGTTGATTGCAGCTCAGGAACGGTTGAGTTTGATGACTTGGCGATTGGCGCCGAGGCTATTTGTTTGGAGACCGCCGGCTTCACGGAAAAGAAATTGGAGATCTTTTTCTGGCTGCGGTCCTTTTGTTCTTCTTGTTTCTTTCGTTCTTCCTCAAGCTGCTTGCGTTCTTCTTCCTTGCGTTTCTTGTCTTCCTCCTTCTTCAACCGCTCCTGCTCCTTCCTCTTGCGCTCCTCGTCGGCCTTCCTTTTCTTCTCTTCTCTGCGTTGTCTTTCTTCCTCGCGCTTTCTCTCCTTTTCTTCCTCAAGCTTCTGTTTCTTGAGTAGCCTCTCTTGATCCTTCCTCTCTCTTTCTAGCTTCTTGAGTATGCGCTCTTCTTCTTTCTTTCTTTCTCGTTCAAGTCTCTCCTTCTCTCTTATCTTCTGTTTTTCCAACCGTTCCAATTGCTTCTGAGTGAGCGGTTTTTGGGAGTTGGAATCGAGCTTCTCGACATTGGGCATTTCATCCGCTGGCGTTTCTTCTTTTGGTTCTACTGACATCCTGCTGCACTCTTGAGAAGAATCGACTTGGGGCAGTTCAAGCAATGGGACGTTAGTCACATCTGGAGGTGCATCCTGAGCATCAGAATCGGGGGTGGTCAAGTCGACAGACGCGTTCACTTTCACGGGTGTAGAAGGCATTTGAATCGATTCATTCTTCGTATCAGCGATCTGAGTGACTTTTTCCGTATCGTCGACATCAACTACTACAGGAACTTCCTGAGAACCAGGAGTCTCAGACTCCGATTTGGGCCTCTTCCTGGCAAAGTCATCTAGGTTGAATTGTCTTTTTCCTGTAGCCGGGCTTTCGTTTTTGACAAGCTGGGGCATCATGTTCGAAGAACGGGGCTCGTTCACCAGAGTCATTGGGTGTTGCAATCGTTTCGATGAATTGGGCAACGCGTATGTCAATATTTGTTACGTGTAGGAAGCATGAAACTGGGGTCGAGTAAGATTCATTCAACTAGTGATTTTTTTTTCTATTTCAAGAACAGCAAAGGTTTAGCTGAATGAGTAAAGGATCCTCTTATGATTTTATCGTATATGAAGCTAAGTCAGTTGCAAGTGTTGATGGAACTCGTTTCGCAGCCAATTTGCACGCATCACAGAGCATTCAGTTATCCTAAATTGAATGATTGATTTTTTTCTATCTGATTTTCTGAAAGTTTACAGGAATTAGACGAAATCGCAGGAAATGGTCTTGAATTATAAATGTCTGGAAGGTCCAATGCGCCTGGAGAGTCTTCCACGACTGCAAAGCTTCCGGAGAAGAAGGTCAGTATTAAACTCATTTTGCATTTCTGAGTCAAAATGTTACTATTCGAATCAACTGCTTAATAGAGCAAATTCGATAACGAGTTATTCTTATAAGTACGACTGACTTTCCTCACATCGGGACAACCTACGTCGCAGCCTTATAGAAACAAGTATCTCGAGTTTCTTCAGACTGACCCTCGGAGTTTTGAAATACAGTCTTTATCGACCCTTTTGACAAGATTTCCAGCTTCATATTTCTTAGATCCTCTACTACTCACTTAAGATCTCATCATATGTATCATCTGTCTGCGGGTTGCGCTAGAGGCCCATGGCAACTGATGCACCACACTTTACAAGTTTCACCGTCTGCACTCAAATAAATCCAAAGCTTCGCCCATAACCGGAGATCTTTAATTTTGCCAAATTAAAAAAACAGTCTCCCCCATCATCCCCTCCTTATCCTTCCATCATTCAATGTATTCTCGGCGCACTCGCCTGCACTGATAAAGACTCCATAGTCACAGATCCTAAGCACCAACTCACAATCTACCATGGGCTCCTTGATGCCTGGGGCGTTCCCTATAGAGCTGCTGAGTGCCTCGCGGTCCACAGCAACAGACCCCTCCCTAAATAGGTGGAACACACTACACATAGAAGAAGACAAACTCACCTCCTTCAAGAAGTCGGAGTACCTAGTATCCAAAGGCCGAAGCCAGCGGCACATGCTAAGCCATTTGGAGAAATCAGTGATGGTATTGACGGGCTACCAGTTGGTGAAATACTGCCACCTCGCCTGCGTGTGGCCGTTTATTCTAGATGTGATGATGCAACGAGGAATCTCGGTCAAAGCGATCACGGATCCTGGTAACTGGTCCATTTTGGAAATCATGGAACAGGGAGCGAAGAAAAGAGAAGAGGAAAGTGGCGAAAATGGCACCAGCAATACGAGCAGCACCTTCAGAAGTCGTGTCACAAAGACCGTGTGTCTTTTCATCTACTGCAAGTTTCTTCTCAATGTCTTCTACCACGTGCTTTTCTTCTTTTGGCTCAAGCTGGTGGCCGACAGTAATCACCTAGAAGACGTGGTGAACGGGTCGTGGTGGCTTGTTTCGTTCTTGGGTGAAGCAGTACCTGACTATAATCCCTCCTCCAGCATCTGGCTCCGGCTCTGGCAGCTCGGCCTCATACAGCTTATTTTCACAGACTTCCTCATTCTACTACTACAGCTAACGCTGTTTCAGTGTGTGTTCAAGCAGTCTACCAAGTCCCTAGAAGGGCTCCCACTTAATACAAGTGAGCTTGAAACTGTGAGACCATTCAATGTTAGGGTCAGCGGCGAAAGCCTCAGAAAACTCCCTGACCAACACACACCCAATATTTTGAATATCCGTTTGCATGACTGTTTCAACCCTCTGTCCTACCTAGGGTTTGCGATTCATTAGATCACATTCGCGTCGCGAAGCAACGCGGTACACACTTTTTCATCATCCATTCTTCCATCATGTCCACAGAAGTGTCAACCGACCTCAAGGTTTTCCTCCGTTCCGAAAGGGCCAAAACCCCTACTAAAGGCTCTGCTTTGGCTGCGGGCTATGATCTTTATTCTGCTGAGGAAGCTGTGATCCCAGCTCAGGGCCAGGGTCTTGTGGCCACAGACATTTCTGTAATTGTGCCGGAGGGCACTTACGGCAGAGTTGCTCCCAGATCCGGATTGGCTGTCAAGCACGGAATCTCGACCGGTGCCGGTGTCATTGACGCTGACTACCGAGGTGAGGTCAAGGTTGTGCTCTTCAATCACTCTTCGAAGGACTTTGAGATCAAGGCTGGCGACCGTATTGCCCAATTGGTTTTGGAGCGTATTGTTAACGCCGACATCTCCGTGATCACCAAGGAGGAATTAGACAATACGGAAAGAGGAGAGGGTGGTTTTGGCTCCACTGGCCACAACTGATGATTTACGCGTGCATAGCTTAAATACTTAATTTCGTTAATTCGTTTTTAACTTTATAGACAGGTATTCTTCTCTATTTTTTGTCGCCCTTGACACTCTCCTTGCTGGCTTCACTCTCCTTTTTGGATTCCTCTTCCTTGTTGGACTCAGATTCCTTGCTGGACTCATTCTTCTTGCTCGTCTCAGAGTCCTCCTCAATCTTCATGCCCTCACTAGCGGTATCCTCGTACTCATCTAACTGGATGTTGTCCTTGATGTTGTTCACAGTGTCCTTCTCTCTGAGGTTCTCCTCGTTGATCATCTCGTCCTGCTCCTTCAACATGTCCAATTTCAACTTGGAGTCGTCGGTCAAGCTCAATTTGGCGACGTTGTAAACCTCGTCAGGAATGGAGGACAACACGGCCAAAAGAGCGTCGTAGTAGGTCTCAATGCCCTGGGTGTGTTCACCGTAGGTGTAAGCGGAGGAAAGAATCAAAAGAGTAGAAGGGATCTTTTGTCTCAATCTCAAGTCCAACCAGGTCTCCAAATCCTCTCTCAATCTGCCGGGAGAGGCGTCCTGAGTCTTGATACCTCTCTGCGAACAAGCAACCTGCAATTCTGGCACCGTCAAAGAATTCACACCCTCGTAGTCGATGGCCTTGTCGTCCTTGATGATGGTCAACAAACGGTGTCTAATCTGGTAACGCAAAATGGAATCCGTGCCAAAAGGCCTGAGAGACATGTACTTGGCCATCGCCACCAACTGGGAACGAGACAAGTTGTCCAAAACCTGGTCATTCTTGAACAAACGAGCCACCTGGATCAAGTGCTCTCTTTTTGGAGTCTTTCCCATGGATATGGTGTCGAAAAAGCTGACGAAAGCCTGCTTCTCCTCCTCGGAAATCTTCTTGGACAACTTGAGGCCGCTCTCCTCCATGGTCTTCTTGATAAAGTCCGAAGCGCTGACTCTTCTCTTGGACAAGGCCACACGCTTCTTCTTGATATCCAGCTTGGACTGGTAAGTCGAGGGCAACAAGTTAGGGAAGATCTTCAATGCCACAGGCAACAACAACTCAGCAAAAGGCACGAGCACAAACATGGAGAAAGGCACCAAACGAATCACATCCACAATAGTGCGCTGCAACTGGTTGTTTTCTCTTCTCGACAAGCCGTAGCCCGACACCATCTTGACCAACAACTTCGTCGACACCTTGATCTCGTAACCCAACAACTTCGTTCCGCTCCAGTAGTGAGACGCCTCGTGCTTGATCTTTTCCCAGAGCGTTGGTTTTGCCTCTTCAGCTGTTTTCTTCCCGGGGCCTTCGGCCACCTCTGTCGAGGGTGCGTCTGACCTCCGAATCACCTGTTTGTCTGTCTTCTGTTCTTCCGTTTTCGTCGACTGGAACCTCACCTGAAGGGCTCTAGGGCGTCCTTGGGCCAACGGACGAACCAAGGCGGTTCTCCCAAGAAGCCGGGAAGGTGAGACAAGCACGTGCCGAGCTAGTAAGCTTTTGCAAACCACAGAGTTCATAAATATATTGACCTAACGTGATGAGGACTTGAGTAAACTAGGTGGTAAAGGTGGAGCTGGGGGGCAAAACCAAAGGGTAGGTGAGGTGAGAACGGCTCCAGAGGGTGGCTGTATTATATACCAGAGACGGTGAGGTTGGAATTTTTTCCGTGGAACACATCCGCGGTAAGACGGGGATAGTCTTGAGAGTTGTGGGATGGAAAAAGAAATCTGGGAAAAAAAATTAAGTTTGCTTCCCTAAAAAAGTTACAACTTTTCTGTGTAGAGGTGGTGGATGATAGGAGCCGTTGAAAGTCTTCAGCGAGCGTTGCGCATTAGCTAATGCCTCATTTTTAAGTGGCTGCAAAGATGGCAGGCTCTAGAACAAAGAGACCTAGATTCTGGGGATCTTAAAGTAATATTATTAATTGTATTTCTCTGCATGAATCAAAATTATCCATTTTTCAGGCAGATTATAAGGTCATTTTGGTGGCCACCTATATGGCGCTGTAAACCAGTCTGACCGAGAAGCCGATTAGAAATTGCCGCCAGTGCCTCGATAATTTCGTCCCTAGAATCCACCCGGAACAGCTTGATTTACTTCCATCAACACCCTTACTTCAAGTAAATTCTATCTATATTGATTTATCTTTCGAAGGAGACATATACTAGAAGATGTTGCAGGGCCATATTCAAAGCAGCGGATCAAAATTGAGTAAGGTCAACCTGTTCCAAAAGTTCTGTCGGTTACTCCTCCTCAAGCTGCTGCACAGAGCCCTGCTCCCGTGAGTCTCCACTAACACCTACAATGACCACCTTGTCCACCACAGTGTGCTTGTCCTCATCATCACCGTCCAAGAACACAATCAAATTCTGAACGCTCTGGAAGCGCACAAAACGCAATTTAGCCTCGTACCAGCCGTTGGCGACCTTTGTAAGGTCGATTTTCTCCACATGAGGAGCGTTTTTGTCATCAGCAGCGTCGTCAAAAGAGATAATACTGGGCTTGTTGATCCAGAGCTTGAGGGTTGAGGGAGGCTGCGTTTCCTCGGATATCTCGTCCTCGTCCAACTCAAGATCGCCCGTGTAACTGCTGAGGTCCAGGATCTTGAGAAGCACAGAGTACACCTTGGAGATGTTGTTCAATGGCACAAAAAACAATGCTTGGGCATCGGCGTCGGACAAAACCGCTGAGTTCTTCTCGGAAAGCTTAAAAAGGACAGACGGTTTAGCCTCTTCGCCTTTGACCAAAGGCAATGCGTTCAACGCAACCAACTCACCAAAGTGTATAACATCGTTGAGCACCTGGTACCCTTTGGGAATAAGACCGTCAATCTCCTTGGGTTTAGCTGCAGCCTTTATCCCTGAACTACGGCCAGCAGAAGAATCAGCGCTGGCACTCTTGTTTAGCAGCTCAAAGTTCTCCATCATCTTGGGAGAAGCACCCTGGGCACGGCTCACCTCTTTGCCATTCTGAAAAAACACAAATGTGGGGACACTGGTTATGTTGTATTCGGCAGCAACATCCTGGCATTTGTCTAAGTCCACTCGGACGATTTCCAACTTCTGGAATTTTTCTGACGAGTAGAGGTCGTCAATCACCGGTTTGATGGCCTGACAAGGCCCACACCACGTCGCAGTAAACTGTGCCACGAGATACTTGTTCTTCGAGAGGTACTGGTCGAAATCCGCTTTGTTTTTGACGAACTGAATGGAAGACATGATGCTAGAGTATACTATGCGCTTGTCCTAAAAGGTGTAGGAGCACACGTGAGATCCACACCTACAACCCTGCTTCACACAAGGGTAGAGTAACAGAGATTTTGTAAAAATCTTATGAATTCAAACATCACCCACATTATATTATTTACAAGAAATAGCCGTCCCCGGATGTCCCGTTAATTTGTGGTTTCCCTTAT
The DNA here is from genome assembly GCA_030563505.1 of Candidozyma konsanensis. Classification (NCBI taxonomy): domain Eukaryota; kingdom Fungi; phylum Ascomycota; class Pichiomycetes; order Serinales; family Metschnikowiaceae; genus Candidozyma; species Candidozyma konsanensis. The sequence goes on along the minus strand of JAJMJI010000022.1, from coordinate 136,569 downwards.
GTGCCTGCGCAGACTCTGCAGGAGACATCAGACCTTACTAGAACATACTCCGCCCTGGTCCTCTGAATGGCCATCAAAGACGATTTCCTATCTGTACGATACGACCAGAGGAATCAGGAGGGGACTAGAAAGCTGCAGGTAGCAGCCCTACAAATATCGCCTATTCCCCAGGTCCCCGACCGAGATACCCGGCTGACAGAACGTTCAACCTCGAGAAGTTATAAAAACGCAAAGAAGAAAAATGCCCTTGTTTCCTCAAAGCGCCTGGCTGGTCCTGGCTTTGACTTTGACGTCGACATAGATGACGATGAGTTGTCGAAAACCCCAGAAACCTCGATTACTGAGGTGAATGCTGATGATGAGGTGGTCACTAGACCCTCCCAGGACGCAGAAAACACTAAAGTGAGACGGCTAGCCGGTATCTTCATGGAAAGCGGCAAGGCTCTTAATGTGAGGTATAATGTCGTGAACGCCCTCGACAAGAAGGAAATGGAGCCTGGTGCCCCGAACAAGAAACAACTACAGATTTCCAGAACTACAAAGAACAGAAAAGAGACTGTCATGGCCGTGATATCCTTGAAGTATCACTGGCTTTCAAAATGCCAGGAAGTGTATTCTGGCGATGCCATCAAGTATCCGGGTGTTGAGGGTGTCTACAATCCACTACAGATAATTAGAAACAGGGCCATTCGAGCAAAGCATCATGAGCCAGCCCCTCCGCTACCCTATGCAAATCTTCCTTTAGCATGCAATGTGTTCAGCTCCCACAAACAGGCACACGGCAAGCCTTGGAAGATGCTATGGGGTATTGAACTTAAAGAGCTCATCAATGATGAAGCATGGAGAGCACAGCATTGGAACGAGCTCCGGGACCCGAACGGCAATTTGTGGTTCCCAGATGCCCGGCCCCCTCCCCACTCCGTCATATCTTTCGACACTCCTTCGAAACCTCTTAAGTCTAATCGGTTGCACGACAAGTTATGGGGAGATGTGGACCTGGAGGACCGTGGAAGCAGCCGGTCTAAATCCCCTGCGTCAAAAAACATTCGCAATAATATCAAACAAAAAGCGAAGCGCCTCTATGGTAGCGTGAGCAGCAACGGGAACTCGACGTCTGACGTTGAGCTTTCCAGCAACGATGTGGGCAAATCTCATGAAAGTTTATCGAGGCAAAAGCAAAGCAGTAAGTCCGATAGCGATTCCAATGGTGGACAGATTTTTCAGTTTCCTCGCAATATCGGGAGTTCGGGGTCATCAGAGGGTCAGAATGCTCAATTTGAACTCCCCAAAATCAAAATCGACACGAATCCTAATGAGGTTTTTGAAGACAAGAGTGAGTCGCAGCATGTCGAAGAGCACAGCGCCAACAGGACCAGGCCGAATCTAGACGATGTGCAAATTAATCGTTTGCATTACAACACCAACCTGAGCAACTCTCAAGTGCTGGGGGAACCCCCAAGGTCGCCTGACATTGACTCAAAAGAACTCGAACTTTTGAATATTTTTGCTCTTGGACAATCTATGGAGCTGCAGTTGACACTTAACGAGGGCTTCTTAAGCACAGTATTTCCGCATCTTGTTGAGTCGACTTCCACAAGGTTGGAAGGAATACTTAACAACAAAATCAACGTCATCCTTCACAACATCGTTCTGGTAAACGACAATCAGCTCCCGGCCCACGAAGCATTTTACACTGGCTTTCTAAGCGAGTGTAAGTCTCTTATGAATGTCATCAACGACGAGTACGCTGTGAAGATCGGTCATCTTCTCAGTGCCACAGATCGTTCGATGGGAGAGATCAACACCTCTCTCTCACTCGACATGAAGAAAGTCAACGAAAATCTCGACAGAGTGAACCAATCTCTTTTTGGAAGTATCGTCACTAGTTCTGTCAGTGATAGAAGCGTAACTTTGACTGATGGGGGAAACTATAAAATACTTTACTTCCTTCTAGAGAACACCATTGTGATCGTCTTAAGACTCACTTGGCTTGTGGCCAACATCTTTAAGTTCTTCTTGGGAATTCTCAAGATTATCTGGAAATTGACTTCCATCTTATTTGGCATTTAATCACAAAGACTTATCTTTATTGTATTTCGAATCTTGTAACAAAAGTCCCTAGTCTACATATACTGTGCGTAGTGTACTGGCTGCTACTGTTGATATTCGCGATCTCCGATACTCCAACTATTCATCTGTGCGATGCAACAAAAATCAGTCTCCCTTCTAAGTATGTCATATCATCAATTCCTATATGTCTCTACTAATTCCAAGAAAAGATAGACACCAATATATACCAAATTCTTGAAAACTTCCAGGAAGTGTTCGATAAGGCAATCATCCAGAATAAGTCTAGAGAGCTGTTGGCAGTGGAAAACTTGACTCTCGAATCAGATGCATTAAACATCATCCGCTTATGTAAAGACTTGCTTTCAACCACCAGAGGTCTACGGGAGACGTGGTGCTTGGACACGATGAAGGTGAGGCCGGAAGGTGAGAACCACAAAGCTAGTGAGGAGGACGTACAAAGAGTGTTTGAGGAATTCAACAGACTTACTGATAGAATCTCCGCACTCGAAAGAGGTTGACGTTGACTTCGTTCATTCGTTATTAATGATTAAAACTTGGGACCCTTGAGGGGGCTACCAGGGCGCGTATTGTTCCTGGTGGAAGACTCGCTCTCGGGCATTTGTTCCTCGAACAAGTTGACAAACCTTTGGACTTTTCCGACTTTGATAAACTTGAACTTTTTGTCTTGCTTGATGTACGTTGGCACAGTTGGAGATTTGTCTCTGAAAGCGTATTCCAAGCCGTGGCCATCATCGTGGCTTATCATGGTGAAAGAAGAGGATGAGCTCTTCTTTTTGAGTGATGGCTGGAGGGTGGACATGGAAGTGTGTTTTATCAACGATGGTGCCTTTCCAGGCCTTATGGGGGATAGTTCGCTCGGTACTGAGGCCGAACGAGGGCTCTCAAACTCGTTGTCGGCTGGTGGAACAATCGGCCTTGTTGGTGTTCGTGGCTGGGGTTCGACCAATATGTTCTTTGGTGGATGCACTGTGGACGTCAGCTGAGGAGAATGTGGGTAATCATTGTGCGCCGCTGAAGGTGACTCTTCCCTCAATGTTGGTAATTCGCTTAGCAATGTAGGTGAAAGAATATTAGCTTGGCCTTCAGAAATAGGCAAGTCGTCCTCCTCATCGACAGTGCATCTCCCACTATCATCGGAAAATAAAATCTTCAACTCTTCATCAGATGTATTCACCTCGGCAAAATCTTCAAAAACAAGCTGCTTCTCAATAAGCGGCATACCAGTATTGGAGTCTAGCGTAACATCAGCGAGGCTGCTATCAAAGTCCTCAACTTGATTATGTAGGTCTTTCATCAGTGGCAACGAGTCGTTCACTGGCAGGTCTTGAAGGATGGTTTTCGTGTCGGAGATGTCCGACGTTAGCGTCAAGTTGCTTCTTAGCTCTAGTAGTAGTCGCTGGCGAATGTAGGTCTTGATGGACCTTAGAAGATCCACATCTCGTAGTATGCACTGGAGGAGTTCGTCGTATTGTAAGGTGATTATCACGTCACTTCCAGTAGCCAAGTCCACGACTAGGCGTCTGAGAGAAAACTTCAAGGTTACAACAAAAACCTCTGAAGGGCTAGACATTTCAAAAACACTTTTCCAGACCCCTTTAAAGCCCAAAAATGGCTTGAGCTTATTTCGATATCGCTTTTTCTTTGCAACGAAGACTAAGTTCTTCCTGACCAAGTCCGAGGGGGTTAAGTAGCGGTTTCGTAATAACAATGTGTTGAGTTCAAGTATCACATCAAGCTCTCCAATGTCCTTGGCCAAGTCCACAAGCCTGCTCGTGGATCCACCTAGGAATAGACGCTTTTCGGAGACGCAGTCCGCTATTCTCTGCGGAATGTTGGAGGAGAATATCACCCGAGGCTTAACTGGATCTACCGAATGAGTCACTGGCGGAGACTCACCGTTAAAAGGAGGATCCAAGCCCATGGTTACGTTTTAGGGTAAGGTGCTTGCTTTAAGACTGATTGATAATGAGAGCTCGCGAGAAACAAAACAGAGGCTGGCTCTGTGTAGGAGCCAAGTTTGACAGGCCAAAGCAGCGGGACAGAGTGGTAAAAAAAGAACGAAGTAGGAAAAGAAAAAGCTTTTGGGAATTGTTTATTTATTTGGACATATCAGTAGTAAGATATAATTTTTAAACTCTTGGTTTCGGGTCCTGGCGCCACGGTGTTATGGACTATGACTACACCGACAGCCGCGCTAGATCAATTAGGAAACATAAATACAGAGTGGTCACCTAGAATTGTCCCGAAAATGATTTTGAGCACCCCTGTAAAAAATGGTGAAGAAGGATTCGGCATTGACTTAAAACGGTGTGAGAGTCAGATTCGGGGCTGTTTGAAAGTCAGAGCTTCAAGATCTCAAGGCTTCTGTTAATTATGTTTGTGTGGACCAGACATTGTTTGTTTTGTTGGATGCGAACACAGAATCCCTTTCTTCATGGGTGTAGACTGTGCAAGCAAATCATATACTGAGTGCTACCGTATCGCGAGTGGGAAGTCAGGTCCTTTTAATGTAACCAAGACTCAGGTTTGGCCAAATCGCCTCAAGCTTAAAAGTTTTATGTGAGGAGAGCTGCTGTCAGTTATATGGCTTTGATCACTTCTAAAGTCTGTGACTCTTGAGTCGTTCAAACGTCAATTGAGATGCTTCTACGAATTTTGAAACATTCATTTGCCTCGACCATCTTGATATTCATCGGACTTCTCTTTTTAACTGGCATTCTTCTGTGCGTGAGTCTGCAACGGTGGACCTACGTAGTAGAAATCGCACTAACACTTCTCACTATCTAACAGACTACCTCAGTTCTTCTGGCCAGCTTGCATGTCCTCATATTACTTCACAGTCATTGGTACTCGTGACAACCCTCTTTACGAGCTCGAGTTTTCGTCATTCAAAATCTCATCCTCAGGCACGCACTACGCTGGCCAGTCAAACTTTTCAAGCAGAATTAAAGAACTCCTTCCGTTTATCACCAATGCTTCGCTAGATCTCATTGAGGACGCTCAATGGTCTACAGGAGCGTTCAATCTAGGGAAAGTGGACTCGTTTTACGGGATCCGTGTCAACGGATTCGTCACTCAAGGCAATATCAAATTTGTATTATGTTACGACTCCAATGCCCCTGGGCCCGGCGGTCTAGAATCCATGATATCGTCAACGCTGACATCAAGCAAACACGACGAGAACGTCATCAAACAGTTCTTTTCTGAAGCCTACGATTTATACGTGCAGACGCTACTAAACCCCTTCTACCTGGTCAATGACCCAATCGTGTCACCGGACTTCGATTATCGCTTGAAACTCTTGGCAAGAAAATACTTATAAGCTACCTATATTTTCATTCGTGCTTGGAATCGTCCTTCAATGCCTCCTCGGTGTTGACAGAATAGTCACCGTTTTCCTCCTGAACGATGATGCCCTCCCTCTTCAAAGTATCAAACATGTCCTGGGGCACCCATCCACCGGTTGCAGCAAATGGAGTAGAAACAACCTCAACCTGATAGTTCTCCAAGTCAGAGGCATGCTTCTCCAAATACCCAGTGCTGTACTCAACAGGGAACTCGCTCTCCTTGGCATTGGTTAACTGGTTAGCCACATAAGTGTCCCACATGGCTCTCAACTGAATAATAGCATTTTCGACAAACATGTAGTCCTTATCGTTCTTGCAGTCCAACGCGTGCAAGTATGGTGCCTTCAAAAGCTTGAGGTGAGGAGAGGCGACAGCAATCAAATCGTGTCTTCTGTCATTCAAGGCGTGTTCCCAAATCCTCTCATTTCTGGTCTTGTGGTACATGAATTCGTACTGCAGCTTTTCGACGTCGTCCATCTCATTGTACCTGGGTACGTCCTCCTCCAAGTTAAAGACCTTGGCGCCTTGGTAGTTGACAAATGATGGGTAGCTGGAGAAGACAAATGGCTTAATAGAGGTGTTCTCAAAGTCGAGAAAGTACAACTTTCCTGTGTCCTTCTCGGTAATAACGTTCAATGGATCCAAGTCTGGGGCGTGAAGTCTTGGAGCAAACAATTCAGCACAATTCATGATAGCAGGAGAGTTTGGATTGATCAACTTGTCGCTGATGACCTCCAAGTTCTCGAAAGTCTGGATCTGCTTCTTCAAGTCTTCGATATTCTCCACCTTACTTCCAGCATCAGCCTGAGCCAAGCCAAGTCTCGATTTCAAACTTTCCAATTGGATTTTGGCAGCAGACTTGACCACCTCGAGTGGCTTGTCCTTATCGAATGGGCCGCTCAACTCGGTGATTTTCTGAGCCGCCAAGTGCTTCTTGTCTTTGGAGTAAACCCTTTCGACGAGGGGGCCAATTCTCCACCTATTTTGGAACTTGGGCTCTGTCTCACCATCGTATGGCTCGATGCGCTGGTTTTCAGGTTTGACATCGTCGAAGAAGTAGAGCGAGCCAATTCTGTTAAAAGGAATCTCCAAGAGCTTGGCTTGGAAATCAGCAATAGGGTCAATCACCTCTTTCAAATGGGCGTTGGTCTCAGTATCCTTAGACAAGGGGTCCCATTTCTTCATCAAAAGATCACCCTCAATATACTCCATCAAGATGAAAGGAGACAGCAAAGAGTTGCTTCTGGTAGCGCCATAGGCTAACACCTTAGGAACAGACAAGCCCAATTTCTCGGTCAAGAAGTCCATCGTAGCGACCTCACTCTTGATCTTGTTTTCGATAGCAAAGTCAGACTCGAGCTTGTATGGGATTCTCAACACAAGCTCTTTGTCGTTCTTGAGAGACAATTTGTACACCCTGTGGTGTCTGCCCTCGTGGATACTGGCAATGGACTTTACTTCAATTTCGCCTTCGCCCAAGACATCCTTAGTAATGTTGTGGGGTAAAATAGTAGCGCCAGTTGGCAGGACCTTGGGGACAGAGAGCTCTCCATCAGTGAGGTCCAACTTTTTGATAAAATCGGTGGCGCCTTCGATGGAGAACTTCGTCTCTCTTCTGGCTCTCTCAACCTTATCATTTTTCAACCACGAGCCCCAGCTGTACTGGAAAAACTGGCTTCTCTGGGGGTCCTTCGCATCGTTGATCTTGGTGAAAACTTCCTTAGGTTCTTCAGAGAGAAACCTTTTGGCAATTGTGTTTGCGGCCGTTTTTGTGACGGATGGAATGAGCTGAGTGGTCCTCCGGGAACCAATTCTGGCGACACTTCTCAACATACTGGGGTATAGGGGATTTGGAGAAGTAGGTTTGACTGAATGCAAACTTTGCACCCATAGTGCGCCTATGGTAAGCACACAATAATGGGCAAGCAATAGGATCTACACCGGGAATTATTGTCCAAATTTATATATACCGTTGTCGTTTCGTCATAAAGTCAAGACCGGGGCTGGTCAGGGTTGAGTAACATGATCTTCTCTTTTAGGGTGACCGGAGGGAGATCCAAAGAGTCGTACTCGTTTTGGTGCTCGTTGCCAGGCTCTCCATTTTTCTTCGAGACGGCGCTCAAGCCCTCGTCACCGGGCAGCACTACAGAGCCTGGTGTGGTTGCCTGCTTTGGAGTCTCTTGATCAGCCAAGTTGCTGAGGCCTGAAGGCTGGTTGAACATGTTTTGAATGTCTTGTTGTCGCTCCGCTTGGTTGGCCTGCTGATATTGCTGCTGATTTTGCTGATTCTGCTGTTGCAGTATCATATTAGCAATCACACTGGAGAAGTATGGAGTAGGGCCATGGCGATGTAGCTTCTTTCCTTCAATACCGTCCTTCGTGGCGGTTGTTGAAAGACAGGAAGTAGTTGAGTTGCGAGAAATGGGCCTGGAAATGCTATCGCTGAGAAGCAATCCATTTTGGCTAAGGTCACTGTTGTATGTTGCAGCATCGTTGGGAAGCGGGGCTTGATAGTCACTACCACTGGATGCCAAAGAGATATTGGTGGACAGGTTTAGAGGGTCGTATGTCTCTCCTTTCTGCATCATCATGATCCTCAAGTTTCTGGAACTCACACTGTAGTTGTCTCCGTCACTAGGGGCACTTGTGCTGATCAAAGGAGCTGGAGTTCTGAGCTGGTTGGGCGGATCGTGGTAAGATGAATCTGAGTTTATATCATCGTCCGAAAGGTAGCCCTTGGGCTTCTGAAGGTCTGCGCTGGTATCGTTCTCGTCGTTCTGTTGACTTCCTCTAAATGAAGCATTGTTATCACTAATATCCTCCAAACCGGAATCGGTCAAGTTGACCTTCCCGCTGAAAATCGACTTTATGCTTGCAGCAGGATGGGACATATCAGCGACTTGCGGTGTCGAAACAAGCAGATCTGGTGAAAGGAAAAGCGTTGGGGTAAATAACCAAATGAATTTAGGCCGACTTTATGAGCCTGTATCAGGAACATATACTATGCATGACCTGGATAGTGCGTATGAAACTGGGGTAAGGCTGCGAAAATGGAGAGATACCCCTGTAGCCTGATTTCCACTGTGGTTTTTGAACAGCAATTGAGCAAAGCGGCAATTACTTGAAGGCATAGTGGCTTGTTGTATTTTGGGTTGTTTTGTGCTTTCTGTTTATTTGTCCTAGTTATTTTATTTCGATTCGATCACTATGCTAGTTTGTTTAATTTGCGGTGAATGGCTGATAAACGAAGAAAGTCATTTGCTGCAAAATTGTTAATCTGCGAACTTACACAAATGACAGCAAGAAATTGAAGAAAGCACAGCTAAAGTATAAATATGATCTCGATGCTGCCATTGATTTTAATTATCATATTAAGAGACAAATCTGCACTGCTTTGCAAAGACAAGAAAAGAAAGTTCGGTTTTCGAAAAGCGTGTATTGCTCTACTACCAGTGTTAGGGCTCAAATTTGAGTGTAGTGATCTAGCAGGAGATTCCCGAAAGCGATCCAACAGAAACCAGAACAACGAGCTCAGAGATTCACATCTACACGTCTAAGAAAAACGCTTTGCTCAATCGGTAGATTAGATAATATCTTTAACGATATATTTAAGTAGGGCCCCGCCTCAACAGTTCTTTTCACGATTTACAATCACAGCAAATGATAAAGTCTTAAGTCCACTTTCAGTAGTCACCCTTTTGGAAGACCCCGTGTTCGGCTTATTCCGGACAAAGTCGCCAATCCTCACCTACTTCAAATGCTTTTCTCCAGATCATCCTAATTCTTATCTTATTTGTAAACCGGAGTTTTTGCTAAGCATTTTGTTCCGAGGGAGCCACAGCTTGCGTCAACGGTCTTATCAGCTAATGCGCACCGAGACTGGATCAACTGTTGCAAACTCTTTGAGTCATGGCTTTGTACAGACGAATTGCAATAGTGGGCGGTGGCCCGGCAGGTCTTGCAGCAGCAAAGGCATTGGCGCTAGAGCCTGCTAATTTTACAATCGACTTGTTTGAAAGAAGAGATAATATCGGTGGCCTCTGGTACTACGGTGGTGACAAAACGAAGGTACTTCCCTCGGTTCCCTCCGTTGGGCCTGACGCCCATGAAATTTTGGATCCCTCTGGAGGTTTTGAAAATCGCTTCTTTTCGCCCATGTACGATCAGCTCGAGACAAATATTGTCAGCAGGTTGATGAAGTACCATCATGTGAGTGGAGCTCATTTCACCACTGATGTGAAGGAGTATCCAGGACGAAGCCAGGTCCTCGACTACATCCATGAATATGAAAAGACGATTCCTGGTGGTGTGGGGATTCATTTGAACAAGAACGTCGCCAACATCCTGAAGAATGGCGAGGAATGGTCGCTTGTCGTAGAGGACTCGGTGTCTTTGGAGAGGGAGACGAGAAAGTTTGATGCGGTAGTCATTGCTAATGGCCATTTTGATGTTCCATTCATTCCGGACACACCTGGGCTCGCAGAGTGGGCCAAGAAGGACCCTCATTCAGTTCTACACGCCAAATATTTCACTGATGGTGCTCCATTTCGAGACAAGAATGTTATCGTGGTTGGCGCCCTCACAAGTGGTATTGATCTCTCAATTCAAATAAGCACAGTGGCCAAAAAGACCTATATTAGTGTCAAAGACGATCCCAAGGACCACGAAAACAAAAATGAGGCAGTCACCATGCTTCCTTTGATCACGCTGTATGACCATAATACCAGAACGGTCAAATTGAGTGATGGAACGGAAAGACAAAACATTGATAGCATCGTGTTTTGCACCGGTTATCTATATTCGTTCCCCTTTCTCAAGGACTACTTACCTGGTATCACTGATGGACTGCAAGTGAAGGATATTTATCTCCAGCTTTTCCATGTGGACGATCCTTCAATTGCATTCCCTGCCCTTCCAAAAGATGTTGTACCTATGCCATTGTCGGAAGCCCAAATGGCCGTGGTAGCTAGGGTATACAGCGGGCGCTTGAAACTTCCCAACAAGGGCGAGCGAAGAGCAGCGTATGAAAAGGAATTAGAAGAAAAAGGCCCCGGAAAGCAATTTCATTCACTCAAGACGCCAAAAGACATCAAGTACTGCCAAATCCTATACAATTGGGTTCAGAAGGAGGGCCTTTTGGATCAAGGGTTAGTGCCATCTTCCTGGCCTGAACAAAGAGTTGCGGACAGAGAAAATGTAAAAGCAGACAAGGAGAAGAGAATAGACACTATTTTAAAACATGCTGCAAAATTAAGAAGAGATCACCTCGTCTTCAAATTGCCTGAGCGTGAAAATGAACGCTAAGGTAAAAGCCGACTCACGCGACTGTGGGTTGCAAATCTAATAACTTCCCAATGGCGACTTGAAGATTTATTCTCGTGGGGCATGAAATAAAGTTAAAACTCTAGAACTATAGAAATATATATACATAATTTCTAAGCCATTTTGATTTTGGGATCTCAGTACGAAAGGAACGGGCACCACTTGTGGAAGAACACCCGTGCACCATAAATCCGACACCTTTCATAATTTACTACCCTTATCGCATCGATCGTACAACTAAATCATACACCATGTGGTTATTTGGCTGGGGTATGTAGTCGTCAAGAAGACATGAAATTGTTTATTCGGGCTCAGAAAGGAATAACACGCTTCAAGTGCATGGCCCGTCGCCCTGATGAAAACACTCGAAAGATCACATGAAAAACACGAAATACTAACCTGAAAGTCCAGGACGTTTTGTCCTCTTTAGGATTATGGAACAAGCATGCTAAGTTGTTGTTTTTGGGTTTGGATAACGCCGGAAAGACAACTTTGTTGCACATGTTGAAGAACGATAGATTGGCCACCTTGCAGCCCACTTTGCACCCTACCTCCGAGGAGTTGGCGATCGGCAACGTCAGATTCACCACCTTTGACTTGGGTGGTCACCAACAGGCTCGTCGTTTGTGGAAAGACTATTTCCCAGAGGTGAACGGAATCGTCTTCTTGGTTGACGCCGCCGACCCTGAGAGATTGGCCGAGTCCAGAGCTGAGTTGGAGTCTTTGTTCAAGATTGAGGAGTTGAACAATGTTCCCTTCTTGATTTTGGGTAACAAGATCGACAGTAACTCTGCTGTTAACGAGTCTGAGTTGAAGACTGCCTTGGGCTTGTACGGTACCACAGGTAAGGATGTGGGCAAATTGGCCGAGAATGTTAGACCTATCGAGGTTTTCATGGTCTCTGTCGTGATGAGAATGGGCTACGGTGAGGGTTTCAAGTGGTTGTCCCAGTACATCTAGATACACTGGTGCTAATGGGGCACTTTTGAACAGTCTGCTTTTATCACACTTTGTAGCTCATTGATGTGTTTTAGCTTTGCTTTTCATCAACAATGTAATAAATGCATATAATTTAAACTCAGCCCATTCTACTTCTTGAGTTTTGGTAGTTTCCATAGTACACCCGTACACCTCACATATCAGTTATATCGAGCCTCCTCATCGCCTTATTAAGCGATCTATTTCCTATTCATACAAGACACGAAATGGACGGAAACAAGGTGTCTTTGCATCCAGAGCCAAAGAAATGGAAGGTTCCAAAGGGACCAAAGCCCATTCCTCACAAAAATAAGAACCTTATTGGTCTCGGAAGAACTATTGCCAATCAAAGAAGGCAAGAAAATGCTATCGAATACTTGCCAGACGGTGAGATGAGATTTACCACGGACAAGAAGGAGGCCGGCTGGGTAAAGATGAGATCCGTTACTCATGAAAACTCTTTGGATGAGTTTTTGAATACCGCAGAGTTAGCTGACCATGACTTCACAGCTGAGAAGCATTCTCAAGTCAAGATCATAAAGGTTGGAAACACAGCGTTGGTAAACCAGTCAGGCTTGCTTTCTCAAGAGGAGACTGATGAAATCCGTAAGAAGCATCAGCTTTTTGAGAACAAGTTAACCATTCCCAAGAGACCAAAGTGGAAGAAGGAGCAACTGAGAATTGAGATTGAAAGGCAGGAGAATCTTGCCTTTTTGGATTGGAGACGTGAGTTAGCCTCCTTGTCTGAGGTTCACGACTTGTTGTTAACTCCATTCGAGAGGAACATTGAAGTTTGGAGACAGTTGTGGCGTGTAGTCGAGAGATGTGACTTGGTCGTCCAAATTGTGGATGCGAGAAGTCCTCTTTTTTTCAGATCGGTGGACCTTGATCATTATGTTGAGTCGCTTAGCAACCCAGAGGAGAACAGGGAGAAAAGGAATTTGCTTTTGATTAACAAAGCTGACTTGCTCACGAGATATCAGAGAAGGGAGTGGGCTAACTACTTGAAGGAGAGAAAGATCAAGTACGTATTCTTCTCTGCTGCTAATGCCAATGCTCTTCTCGAGAAGGAGCAAGAAGAAGAAGAGCAGCTTCAAAATAACCCGAACTTTGTCCCTGAGGCAAAAAGTGTGTTCAATGAAGTGGAAGAAACAGATGAAGACATCAGAATTCTCAAGGTCGAAGAATTGGAGGAACTCTTTCTCTCAGCTGCTCCAAAATTTGAGCAGACAGAGGATTACCCCGACCGCAAGTTGCAAATTGGTCTTGTTGGTTACCCAAACGTTGGTAAGTCTTCCACAATCAATGCGTTGGTGGGCTCCAAGAAAGTGTCCGTTTCCGCTACTCCAGGTAAGACGAAGCATTTCCAAACCATTATGTTGTCACCTGAAGTTGTCCTCTGCGATTGCCCGGGTTTGGTGTTCCCTAACTTTGCATATTCAAATGGTGAGTTGGTGTGTAACGGGGTTCTTCCCATTGATCAGTTGAGAGAACACATTCCACCGGCGTCTTTGGTCTGTCAGAGAATCCCCAAATTCTTTCTTGAAGCTGTGTACGGTATCCACATCCCCATTCAAAGCAGAGCTGATGGTGGAAATGGAGAATACCCTACTGCCCGTGAGCTTTTGAATGCTTATGCGAGATCAAGAGGTTACATGACTCAGGGATTTGGCAGCGCTGATGAGTCAAGAGCGTCGAGATACATCTTGAAAGATTACGTCAATGGTAAACTTCTTTTTATCAACCCCCCACCAAAAAAGATCGGTGAAAACCTTTGGGAAAATCAAAGTGTTGCAGAAGCAAGAGAGTTCAACAAGGAGATCTATACTGTTCACAATCTACCCGAGAGTAGACAGCAGCAAATCAGGGCTGCTTTGCTCCACAAGAACTTGAGTTTTGACGACTTTGACCTCGCCAACGATCTTTCTAAACTCAACTTTTCTAACCACGTTGGCAGTGAAGATAACCAGAAGTCTACCGGTGACTCACATGCTGGCGCTATAACCCGCTTTTATGGTGGCAGGCAAGCTGCATTGGAAAGTGCTGCTGACGATTTGGACAGAGAGTTTTTCCAGATGAACGGTGTTCAGGCTAAGATGGACACCCCTTTCCATAAGACGGGCGGTCCCTCGGGAAACAAAAAGCATCACAAGAAGAACAAGAAAGCTGATAAGAAAAAGCGAGTGGTGGGATATTAGGCGATTGGCATCGAACATCTTTGCATTCAAATTGCACTAGTTGCATAATGATCTTCACGACAATGTAACATAGCCCGTTAAATTTATTAATAATACATGATAGGGTATTGCAATGCAAGAAGTAAATGACATCATCAGATGCGGCTATTATCGTAAAGCCTTTCATTGCGAGATTGTATGTCACGAAGTCTTTGCTCTTTCCAGTCTTCATTTACATCACTGATGACAGTGGAATTAGCGAGACTATGTGTGCTCAATCTGTGATTCGAAGTCTCTTTGTTAGACACGGTGGTCAAATTTTTTATAGCGACACCAGTGTTTTCCTTGTCTTCAGGGCTCAACTCAAACTCTCTGACGGGTGAGGAGTCAGCTTTGCTATTAGTATTCTTGTCCTTCAATGGTGATACGCGGGAACACATAGAATAAAGTGTGCTTTCGGAAGGACTAAAATTCATCAGATTAGTTTGCTCTGGGTTCAACGGAGAATGTAATGGCGGTAATTGAGGACGCATGATGCCATTCAGTGAATTTCGTAGAGCTTTGGGTGGGCTGTCGAGCAGGTAGCCGCTCAAGGAGCCAACTTGCAAATTTTGCGTTTCTTCCGGTCTGGCGTTTGGACGAGACTTACTCAAGAACCTGGCTTCATGATTAAAGGGAGACCGGGTAGGACGAAATGAATTGATTGCGGGCGAGACTCTGCGTTGTGAAACCTCTTTCCCGACCTTGATTGGGGACCTCAATCTAGCGCTCTTGTCTGGCCCATTCGTGGTAATCTCGGATTTCCTTGGGGAGATTGACGTTCTTTTAGGAGATAAGCCACGATTGAACTTAGGCCGCCTTTGATTGGAGTTTTGTGACTCGATGGTGAGGACTTTCTCGTAGAGATCCTGACCGTTTATGGCAAACGGCTTTTTCTCCTTTGAGAGCATCTCCTTGTTGAATTTTATAACTTCATCCTTCAAAACTTTGATGACTCTGGGTAAGTTTCTGTTTATGGTCTTGCGAATCCTCTCTTCTTTCATTAGAATCTTGCATGAATCCTTCTGAAGAAGACGCGAGGAATCCTTCGATGATTCCTCCAAGAACTTCTGATCCTCGAGATATTCGTTGAGCTCTTTGTAGAGCTCGAGGATCTGCCGTTTTGACTCATACTCATCCTTGAGTCTATTGAGTTCAGCTTCGTGAATGTTGAGAATTTGCTCCTTGTCATCCGAGTCATCCTCTGCATTGTAATCGTGATAATCAAAGGCTTGCCTTTGTGATTCGGAATAGAGAAGCAAAGACTGGTATTCGGCGATCTCCTTTTGAGAATCCACAATAAAGCTACCGATGAACTCGGATCTCTTCATGTATAAGCGATTGAGTTCCATTTTGAGATTGGTCATAGAAGTTTCACTGAGAGAGTTGTTCT
Organism: Candidozyma konsanensis; assembly: GCA_030563505.1. NCBI lineage: Eukaryota > Fungi > Ascomycota > Pichiomycetes > Serinales > Metschnikowiaceae > Candidozyma > Candidozyma konsanensis. The sequence goes on along the minus strand of JAJMJI010000022.1, from coordinate 121,222 downwards.
CCTCCCGGAAATGAGCAACAAACTGGGGAGACTCACAGAGCTTGTCCCAGAGCCGCAGGCACGCAGACATGTAGTAATTCCACTTCTTCTGTTTGGAGTCACGCAAGTGGATCAAAGTTTGGGCTAGTTTTTGTAAATATAGCAACTTGGACCTTTCTAATCCAAAAGCCAATATGTCTCCCTCGATCAATTTCAAAGCTTCCGAATCAAATGGACCCTCCTTGGCATATTCCTCACCTTTAGCCTGAATAGCTCGCTGTTGGATCTTGATCAAGTCTGCGTCGCTGAGCAGTAAAACAACAACAATATCGAGACACAGATTCACAAAATCTTTCATTTCCACGGCCCTGCTCGCGACATCAGCCTTGGTCTGGTCCACCTCGGCATTGAGGTTCAGAATGATTTGCGAGTTCAACTTAATGATCTTCAACCCCCTCAACGCCGTAATGAGTTTGCCGTTAATTTCGCGAAGGCGGCTCATGGTTTCGTCTGGAGATGACTGGGAAATGCCAGAAATATCTGCCATATCTTCTCTAGACCTCGCAGAATCCCGGGTCTTTGCTTTCCTAGGACTCAGAATCACAAAAGCATTATCGTCATCATAAGCATTGCCTGAGTTGGCAAACGGCGTCTTCGATACTTTTTCTGTAAGACGCAACTGCTTTACTGTCGCCTCAAAATCATCACAAAGCCTCAAGTGTTCCTCTGCTTCAGTTTTGTTCGGAAGCTGACTCGCCAAACTACCGTTCTTAGAAGCCTCATCGCCAATGACTTCCACATTCTCCCAATAGCGGTAGCTCAAATCGCAGAATTTGCGGAACATTTTGACGAATGCCTTGAGAACATCTAGAAAGATGCTATTTAGTTTCAGCTTCGTTTGTAGTAGCAGAAGCTGTGGGATATTCTTGGTCATATAGTCGTACTGCTGTTGCATGGAATAGTCGCTTTCGGCGATCTCGTCATCTCTGAGTGAAGTATCATGGAATGAAGGCTGGTGGTAATTGTGATACGAGTGGACCTGTTCTTTCACGTCTTCACGGTACCCTGTGGCATACATTAGATCATCTTCGAAGACAATGCCTCGACTGCTTAATTTAAGGGTTCTTTCTCCATGGCTATCGCTTAATGTAGCGAGCATGAACCTGATCTGCTGTCGGAGCCATTCGCATTCATTCTGTAGCAGATCCTTCTCCCTCAGAGCATTGCTGCTTATGGATTTGATGGTATCGTCGATCGTCAAGAACACATCGGCCTGCCTCTGGTTGATTTCTCGACTGGAGTATCCTATCTCACTGTATACCTCATTGAGCTCCAGTAGCGTTCTGTTGACGTGTGCTACAATGGAGTCGAACTTTTTCTTCGAATCAAGGTGATCTAGTGTTTCGGGCGGTGTGCTTGTATCTTGTTCTAGTATATTTTGGCTGGGGCGTGGAGGAGGTGTTCGCAAGCAGTACTCATTTGATATGTTTAATCTCTCGGGTGAAGAAGGTATTATTAGACTATCGTGAGCTGTTCCTGAATGGTCCGCCATAATGTCGATACTTTTGATTTGCTTGCGTAAGTTGTTGCAAGACTTCAATGTACATCAGATAGGAAAACAGATGGCGGTTGTTTGCAAATTGCCCAATGAGGCTCAGAGGTAAACAGTGCGAACCAACGTCAGAAGAATTCTATATCTATACGCTCACTTCGCACCAATGATTGCGCTAAGTTCTTCAAGGAGGTCAGTAGAACGTTGCTCTTCTCCAATCATGCCCATTCTCTTAAGATGGTCGCTCTTCATGTTGGCGAGCGCCTTTCGTGCTTTTTGGTTCCTGTGGTGAATGGTTCTTTTGTAGAGAGATCCTTTGATTCTCCAGCCGCACTCTTCAGCCATAGAGAACAAGCGGTCGCCTGCTGTGGACTTGGCTTTCACGCCTTCTTTCACCATCATGTTATACCATGCCTCGGCACGATCGACTTCGCCTCGGACGTAGTGGTACACAATAAACGGATAAATTTGGTTGAAGGTTGAGGGCATCTTATGTTCTCTGGAGTGCTTGATCAAGGCGGCTGCAAACGCATAATCGTTGTGCTGGAGCAAGGCTGAGCTGATGAGGAGGTCATACAAAAAGACCTTTTTCCTCTGTGCTGGTAGCGACACCGAATCAAAGAAATCCTGGTTGATCGATTTGGCCGCTTCGTACCGTCTCTTGTCTCTCAGTAAATTCATGTCCAACCCGCCAGGCAGAATTTTGAGAAGGCATTCCAGAAAAAGAGCAACAACGCTGTCATCCACTTGCAGAGGCTCGGTTATACTGTTTTCGGGCAGGTGGACCACCTCGCTCTTGTACCGATGGTACAAGTCTGTGACGAGTCTGGGTGCAAGACTGCCTACCCCAATGTACTTCAACACAACCTCGTAAAGCACCTGGAGATGAGAGTGTTGAAGATCACACGATGTGAGGTCCTGGTGGATATCGGCTTTTTTGATACTCGAGAAGTCAAGGCTTTTGAAATCTTCCTTGTAGATCAACTGAAGCAAGCCAAGCCTCTGCAACAAGTGAAGCACTTCATTGCCAAACATAGCAGCAAAGTATCCCACAATAACCTCCGGGTGTGCTGCAAATTTTTTTGCAATCACATTTACGATCTCGTTGACCAACATTGAATGCTGATGCTCAGAAAGCTCGCAATTGTGAAGATTATTGATCAAGTAGAGGGCCTCATCAAAACACTCGTCCTTCCTTAACTGAATCAATACACGAAGCAAAGTAGCAGGGCGTATTTCCAACCCCATCTGAGGCATGTATCGTAAAAACTTGAGACATTCCTGGGGGCCCTTAAATGTCATTGAATGCTGGAGTAGAACGTGCAATAATGTTTGGACCCTTCTTCCGTGCCCAGTAGAGTTTGACTTGAGCGACAGTGTTTCGAGCTTGGCAACAAGGAGATCGAGGTAAAGATTGGCATCGAGTAGGTCGTGAGACTCGATAGCCTGGGTCGTGAATAAATGAAGATCATTAAAGGTGAAGAAATTCACCATTTTTTGCTTATGCTCGTCGTCGAATACGTAGTCATTTAAATGATGCCATTTAGCATCGATGATGCCGGTTTTAGCGATCAAACAGCTGAGGTTTGATCCATGCAAAAGAGACTGCTTGAACTCATCAAACATCCTCATGTCAGAGAACTTCATATTGATATGCAAAAAGTAAGAGAAGAGTTCTGCTCGCTTTGATTCGGGGATATGCTGCAATATAGCCTTTGCGGTCTTATCTTGCAACAAAAGCGAAGTGCCATTCGGAGAAGAACACAACGCTAGTTTCCGTAGATAGCTCAATAAAAGTACCAGCCTCTCAGCTTGCGGAGTAGATGATTCGAAGAGTATATTCTCGATGTTGCTGAAGATGGATTTTCTGGTAGCCGCTTCTTCTGGAAAAACTGTGAAGTGAAGAATCGAGTCTCGCACCAGATTGGTTTTGTAATACTGCTTCAAGCAGTTGAGAATAACATCTCTGATTTCCTCATCTTGGATGTTACGCAAGAACATCTTCGCTTTGGCTGGATTTTGTATGAGGCTTTCATGAACAATCTGAATGACGTTGAAGCAGAACTGGTCCGTCTCTGATATAGATTTGTAGGAGATGGAAAGCAAATGACAAAGCTCCTCTTCACTTAGGCTCATAAGTTTAGCCTTGTCAAAGGTAAATAAAGGATTGGGGAAAGTCTCCGCCCCGAATTTGGTATATGGCACTTCAACTTTCGCTTTTGAGTATACCTTGGATTCCAAGACTGGATTCGGAAGTGTGGAGGTCTTGGTGGCGTATGAGGCATGGCGATGAGGCCAATGTAGAAGATGCCGTAGATTAGAAGGCCTCCGAATTCTATAAAACATGGGAATGCTGTTGTGAGTTGGTGCAAAATGGAGATCTAGGGTACAGCGAAAAATGCCGAGTCATGTCACGTGCATACGACCTTTTACACTGATCCCTTTTCTTCAGTATTATCTATAAATATGCATCAGGCGTCGATTTGACGTCCTTCTATTTCGTTCCAAGGCTCAAGGCCCACCACCGAGCCGTAGTGGTGGGAGTTGCGGTAGATGTGTCTCTGGTAGAAGTATGCGAAGTCGAAAACTATGGTTCCAGAGCTGCCTATGAGATAAGGAAGTTGGTGCCAAAAGTACGTGCTTTTGTTTGTGGAAAGCAAAAACTCGCAGCTTGTAAGCACGGAAATGGTGTATGCCAAGTTGCCGAATAGAGCGGCGCCGAAAAGAAGTGGAGAAACACCTTCCACGGACTTTCTGTTGTAATTCTTGTATAGTTGGGGGCACCGTGAGCTCACATAGACTGCGGTACAGCTCCATGCTAACACAAGGGCAAGAGCATCGTGGTGTCCTGCTTCGCTGGCTTTGGATACAACCTCGGCAGTAAGACTCACAGGCAAGGCTTTCGAAAGACCTGAATTGAGCATCGACCCTATCGTGACCACCTTAGCGACGCTTTGAGCTCTATCAATAGATTTGTAGCTTCCAGGTGAAGATCCATCAGACGGAGGAGTGAGACTCAGCCATTCATCCGCCTCGGCAGGTTCAGGTATGTGTGATCTAATATGTATAGTGCCAGAGCCTGGATGAAGGTTGGTGTCTGTTACCAGCAGTTCAGCTATTTCGGCTTCCTCAGGTTTGACTGTCCCAGTCAGTTTAGGGTATATGTGGTTGTAATAGTAGTATTGGTAGCACAAGGCGATATCATTGCAGATGAAGAACAAGCTCAAGTATACCTGGAATGCTAGAGTGGAGTCATTTATAAGGCAGCTAGTGAAGCTGAGAAAGTCACCCATGAACCATAGAAAGAGGAACAGGGGGGATATTCCTTCAGCGGACTTGTTCACAAAGTTGGTGTATATCTGCGGGAGCTGGGCTCCCATCCAACTTATAAGGGAGACAATGCTGAAAAAATGCGAGATAGCCGATGCCGTAGAGCACTCTATCATTTTTGTTGGAATGATGTTGTAGTTCTCAAAAAGAGTGCGGTGGTTGATAGGAATGGGTTTGGAGATAAGGCACCTCAAGATGAATCACCGCGGTAAAAGAGTCACTTGCCTTGTTGGGAATAGAAGAACGCAATATGCACGTCAAATTTACCGCGGGTGCGGGGCGTAGAAGGCCACTCACTTGCATGGCGATGTTACAATTTGCAACCAGTGTGACCAAAGGTATATATGTTCATGGAGCTAAAGCTTATATAAGGAATCAAGGAATGTCTCGATAACCCGGTCGGCAACTCCGGCGGTAGATACACTACCTGCAACACCGTAAACAGCAGCTGTATCGCCTTGAGGAGCCTTGATCTCCGAGTTTGCAACCTCTTCAACAACCTCAACGAGGTCATCAATCAATTCATCCGTCACAGGCACAGTAAGACGCGTGAAGGCAAAGTGCAATGCTGCCGGGTTCTGCAACGTCGCAAAATGCCAGCCCTTCTTGCCCATAAGGTCCCCAACCGAGTAGATATCAACATTTTTGGGTTTCCTAGCCTTGAAGGAAATCACCGAAGCAATAGGGTCTCCGAGGATTTCAAGATGCTCCCGAAGAGTCTTGTTCTCGGTCAAAGCCACCTTGAGCTTGATGCCAGCACCAACAATGTCTTTGCAAGACAGAGAATAGCCTGCTTCTCCCACGTGGATCATAGTAGCCCAGCAGCCGGCCATCAAAGCGCCTGGCCTGGATCCGGCGAGAGTGGGGGATCCATACAATCCACCCGTCCAGTCACTAGCAACGTAGTACTGGTGTCTACGAAGCTCAGAGTCTCTGTACATGATGACAGACGAACCCTTGGGTGCAAAACCATACTTGTGTGTGTCACAAGATATGGATGTTACGCCTGGCAATCTGAAATCAAAAAGCGGGAGCGTTCTGTCGCCGTGCACGCCAGACTTCTCCAAAAATGTCACGATAAACGACCCCAAGCATGCATCGACGTGAAGAGGAATGTTGTACTTCACTCCCAATTCCGACAATGCCACGATATCGTCAATGATACCATGAGGGTAGTTTGGAGCGGAGCCAACGAGCAAGACCGTGTTTCTGTTGATCAATCTCTTCACCTTGTTGATGTCGACCTGGTATGTGATTGGGTCAAGATCGACCTTGTGAAGTTTCATGCCAAAGTAGTAACAGGCCTTCTCGATACCCGCATGGATAGTAACTGGAGCAATTACCTCTGGAGCAGTGATTCCCTTCTTTCTATGTCCGATTTCACGAGCTGACAAACCTGCAAGCAAGAGCGACTCGGTACCGCCGGAAGCAGAGCAGCCGCACCCTGTTTCTGGAGCATTGAAAAGCTTCAAAATCATCGAAACCACTTCAGCCTCCATCTTACGAATGCCAGGGAAAATATCAGGGTGAAGCTGGTTCGCAACACTGTAGATTTCGTAGGCTTTGGATTGCAATTTAAGCAAGTCGTCACCGCCATGGTACACACCTCCAGTATACTTACCATTGTGCCAATCATCAGTGGTCAATGTTTTCTCGACGAGAGCTACTTCCTGGATGACCACGTCCTCGTGTAATCCCACAGATGGCAAAACAGGGAACTGAAGCAAGGAATCGTCGTTTTTGATGATTTGTTCCTCCATCTTCACCTGGGTGGCCCTCAACTCCTTAGTAATTTTGTGTTGAACAGGTGGGAGAGCCATGACTATATCGAAAAACCACCTGGAAACCGAGTTGTACACCTTCTTAAGGCATCCGATTGGGCCGTGTCCGTACACGTTTAACGCAAGTTTGTGCAATAATTGGAATATCCAGTATGTGACAAGGACATCTCTCAATAAAGCCAAGTATCCCCAAGGAGAACCATTCTCGGAGAAATAATGCTCGAGGAACGTGGTCTTTGCACTGGTTGCCAATCTTCGGGAATGGATGTCTGCCACGTACACCAACTCTCTAAAGTCTTTGGGCACGTAGGGCTGGCCGAACAATTTGGCCTTAAGAAATGCCTGTTCGGTGGCTACCATGTCCTTTGATTTTTGTTCGCAATTGAGGAAGAGTAGTTTAAGGTTGATTATTTTAGTACACTTGCGAAAGGAAGCGCACCAGTGCATAGAGCACCGTGCAACAGAATAAGCAAGAACAATGGATGTAACGAGCACAAACATTGACGAAAACGGGAAATCCGTCAGGATCGTTTCTAATGTGAGGGAACTCAGGCAGCGTGTTTTTTGAAAAGGCTCATTTTGCGTTTTTGTTTGCGTCCATATAGTTCCGCCCTGCGGTATATTTCGAGTATTTCAACTACGTGAAAGGCGTCAGTCCCCGGCTCATTCGGTTTGTAGGACGGCTGAGCAGCCCTGCAGCTGTGCTGTCGACCACACTTGTCCGCTCTTTGACCATTTTGTCCAAGTATGACAGGAAAAGCAGCTTGAGGAAGGCGTTCTCCTTATGCAACCGGTTGTATCTGGTGTCGTAGGTGATTTGCTCGTACTGCTTTCTTAACGATGGGAGGATATGCATACCGGGACCATTCAAGACATCGCTGAGACCCTTTTGTTTCGCTTGTGCCGAGCTAAGACTAACGCTGGCACTCACCGCCTCGCCTGATTTTGTCTGGTATTTTTCACGGAGCGATTCACCCTGTGCTGCGACTTCAACCAAATCTTTGTCTAGCCTCTCCCTTTCTTCGACCAATTGGGAAATCACCAGCGACTGCTCCTCTACGAGCTTCTTTATCTCGTCGTCGCTCTTCTCTCGAAGTACATCCTCAAGATGTTTAATCATTTCCTTCGTTTCCGTATGCAAAGACTCGACCTTCGAATGCTCTGCCTCTGCTCGATTGTATTTTCTGTCTGACGCACTTACTTCTTCATTGAGCTTGCGGAGCTTCCGGTATCTCTCGCCCATCTGATCCTCGCAGGCATCTATGTCAGTTTGCCTCTCTGATTCGGATATTCTGTACTCGGAGAGCACTTCAAAACGACCGCGGAGGACGGTTGTTTCCACTAGCTCCGTTCTATAGTTGAGGGCCTCGGCAAACTTCCTCTTGAATGTGTCGAAATCGGTGATCGCTTCATCCACACTTTCGGCTTTCGGACTCTCGAATTTGAACTTGTGCTTTTCCATGCTGAAAGTAGCCTTGAGGTAGTCAGAGAAGTTCTCCAGAAGACGCTTGAGGAGCTTCTCCTCGGATGGATGAAGCGAAAGTGAAGCCTTACTATCTTCAAGAAGACTGGCAGAAGCAGGAGAAGGAACCTCCCACCATTTAGAAAGCCACTCCCTCAAATCCACGTAATTCTCTCCAAAGTTCTCCACATAAAAGTCGCTGTCGTCCCGTTCGAACAACCGGTGCCTATTGGCGACAAAAGCAGATATTACTTTGAGCTTCCAACTGATTTGCGCATCTGGGCCGGCAGTCAAATCAAATTCGAACTCAGGACGAGGCAAGACGAAGGAAAAATGCTCTATGGAATACATTGGAATAGGGATGATGATGGGCGTCTTGTGCTGTGTTGCCAGCAAAGACACAGGCAGTGCCTGATTGTTTGACCTTATGAGCTGCATGCTGGCGCTTTGAAGATCTGGCAGCGAATCGAAAGAGAATATCAAATCGAATTGGACGCTTGATGCGTAACTTTCGTACATGTGTCTAGAGGTAGCCAAATGGAGCACCAAACCGAATTCCAGATTCTTCTCTGCAACCATTTTACGCCTGCGCACGTAGTGTCTCCTCTTGTTTCTGTTTTCTGCTGTGAACAACTCATCTTCAGTGAACTCATCCCTGCTTTCTCTTCGGGTGTCATCCATGTCGTACAATTTTCGCGTGTTGAGGTTCTTATACTTGATCTTCTTACCAATTATGGTTCCCTCAATCCACTCGAGCTCCTTGACGGTCTCTGCCATCACGAGCACGTTGTAGTCTCGATGTGGTTTCTGGTCCCTATGAAGGTTCCCACATAGAAGCTCCACAATGCGATCAAAAAGCGCCAGCTTCCCCGAAAGATTCAAAAGACGCTCATTCACCTCCAGTAGAAGCCATCTTTTGGGGATGAAGTGGTCCACCAAAAGCGAAGGGTGCATGGATGCCTTGCGTAGTTGTTCGTACATGAGGGTAATGAGTTTCGCTCTGGACTCTCTCGGATCACCCGCCATTGCATTAGTTCCTAGGTCGTCAACATCATTAGAGAGATTACTTATCGACGCCCTATTTTTGCTGCGTTGAAGCTCCTGCTCGAATCCACTCCGGAATATCTGAACGATAAGCTCACAGACATCCTTCTGCAAGTTCGACATCATTGCAGGCAAGTAAACCACATTGTCAGCAGCTGGCCCCGAGGAGTTCAGAATATGTGAATCTGGCTCGTTCAGGTAAGTCTGGTTATGGTCTGGTCTAAAGCCAGAACCGACGTTATCGAGATAATGCCGCATGTCTGCCTGGCCAACATCTGTTGGATTATCGTCCGAGAGGAGATCTAGCAAATTCATCTCTTGAAAATTCCCCAAATGTAAAAAGAGAAAGAAGTGTTCTCTGGGTTGAATTCGCTTTTTTGCAGCAGGAAATTCACCCTACACAGGTTGTTTGCGGCAGAGGTGTATAGAAATTGTAGCTGCAGGTTTTAGACCCTACTACACCGCCATCCGGCTACTCTTGGTCCCAAATGGGAGAGGAGACTTTCTCGCCTGGTCTATATTATCTATTAGCGCCGCTTTTTGCGGATCACAACATTAAGCCCCATGTTGCCCAAACTGCTCCATACCTGCTCCTCCACTTTCTTGGGGAGCTTTCTACCGTAGAGACACTGGTCCACTAGCCACATCCCCACGATAAACTCGATTTTGTTAAGGGTGCCATCTTTGCGGAAATCCACAAGGTCCCATATGGCTGCGAGTGTATCCAGAGGGAGCCTGCTCCTCTTCCAGATTCGCTTCACCACCACGCCGTGAATGAGTTCGTTGGGGTCGGCCAGAATAAGCCCATGCCGTTCTTTAATATGGTCTTCCATATTTTCATGAGTGTGCGGTTCGAGCGCCGACGAAAGCTTTGCTGCGAGCTCCAGCGGGTCTTGCTTAAGAAGATCTTTCTTTCTCTCCTGCTCCTCTGCTGAGTAGTTTTTGCTGTAGTCCACTCCGGCAAGCCGAGTGACCACTTTGTTGACAAGATAGCCCTTGTTACTCACCCACACGCCTTCGTAGCGTTTCCTCTCGCTGTCTGTGACTTCATCAAGCTTGCTGTGATTCTTCCACGGTTTATTCTCGTCAAAACCCTTGTTCTTCTTCTTCATCTTTCGCATTGTGGTTTTCAAAGCGACATGCGGGTTTGCAACCACCGGCGAGATTCCATTTGTGGGCTTCGCTTCCTCTGGTTCTTCTTCGATCTCCACCTCATTCAGCAGATCCATAGATTGGCGTTCTCTCACAGTCTGGGCCACGTCCTCTTTTTTGCGTCCGAAAATTCCTCGGTGTTTCCGTTTGTCGCTGATACCCGGGAATTGAGGAAAGTTCTCTTCCTCATCGTCATCGATGCCACTCAGCGGATTGCTGTTAGAGAGCTCGTAGGAAGGGCGGCTTGAGCTTCCCTCGCTCTCGATCATCTCGGGCGGTGGCCTTCGCCTGACTTTTTTAACTGCATCCTCAAGCTTCAATCCAGCTATATTGTTGGGAGCTGCAGGCGATATCAGAGCTGCCACATCGGGTCCCAGCCCTCCATTACTTGCATTGCCTCTATCCACGGCATTTTGCGAAGGCGGAATAGCAATTGGTTGGGAATGGCTAATTGGAGGGGGCTTCTTAAAAGTCTCTTCGGCATTATCAACCTTTGCGCCATTGCCATCGCCGTCGCCGCCGCCATCATGAGTATCTTCTTCCACGTCAGTGTCCACCACTGCGATTGTTGGCGTTACAGGTGTTTCCTTTTCGCTTCCTGTTGCAAAAGAATCGGCAGACACACGAGACGTATTGAGTCCCTTGAGATCGCTCATATGGAAAATCTTGTGTTCGAAGGAGGGCAGCGACTCTTCTGAACCACTGGCGTGACCCATGCTAGGCGTGGAGTTTTCTGTAGAATCCAAAAAAACCACTGCGTTGCCATTGGCGTCCTGTGATAGGTGAGACGAGTGTCTCTTTAGTGCTACACTCTGTCTAAACTCATTGAGAGCAGCCTGGCTTCTCCTCGAACTCTCCTTAGATGTGCCAGTCTTGGTCTTGGAATTAATCGACTGCTTCACGTTATCAAGCATATTCTTTGGATCAGTTGCCACACTAAGGCGCAGACGCAGTGCTCCACTGAGGTTCTCTGTCTGATAAAGCTTAGGCATACTGAAGTAGTCTTGGTGAGCCGAGATGACAGAACCGTTATCGTCATCTATTGAGGGGCGCGATACCTGTGTTTGTGATAGCTTCTCGGAGGAGGAGATGGCTGCTGCTGCCGCTGGGCTTTTAACCAAGGGCGTATTACACACCGACCCTGGGTTCACAGAGGACCTCTGGTTTCTGGCCGAATGTTCGGCGGCAGCAGTCGCCAACGAAGATGGGGGATTGGACTTGCTGAAGCTCAAATCTAGCAGGAGCTCTGGCTTCTTTGAAGGTTGCTTGGGCTGCAGACCTTGATTGGATACGGTAGCAGGTGTCTTGGGCGAGTTGGCAGGCTCTGCCGGTTTCTTGACTGGCCTGGGAGAAGCCTTCTCTGGTGGAGCTTCCTTTGGTCGCTGTTTTGGGGAATTTGAAGGCGTTGGTTTTCGTACCTCTGGCTTGGAGACATTGGTTGGAGGCGGTTGAGTCTTCTGGTTATTTGCTCGGAACGCAGCCGAAGCGGCTAGCTGTGCCGAGCTCATTCTGGAGAAATTGTTCGAGGATTGATTATCTTCTCAAAGAAGCATGAAGCTGAAAGAGGTAGGAATGTGTCAGAATTAGGACGAAATGCTGTCTGGGTAAAAATAGTGTTTGAGTGCCTTGGAGCTTGTACGCACACTATGGGCTATGTAGGGCTTTACTTCTGCGATGGCAGATAGAGGGTGGATAAACTGAGATGATTCTGTTGCAGTCGAATTTTGGAGATAAAAGGCTGTTCAACGAGAATTCTATTAGAAGAGAAGTCTCGACATGAGTCATCATAATCACTTGATCTAAACGAAGTGACTCGTTTCTTGCTCTCACACACGGAATCGCACTTTCCTGGTGCACCTCCAAAGCCACAGAACACGAAGCGATTTCTCCAACAGAGCTCTTGAAAAACTTAAAATGCACCGCAAATGTACCGCTATTGTCTCTCATTAAATACTTTAAATTTCCGACTATCCAGTATGTACTGTTCGTGTTTGACGCACAGGCTCGCTTATGCATGTCTAACGTTTTGCAGCCATTACTTCCGTCTACCCTTATTAGCATTGGCGTTTCTGCCCCTGCCCACCCTGACGCCAGAGGATTTATATGTCGTGCCAAAAGGCGAAATGAAATTATCAGCACTGCCGCCTCCGATCCATTCCTGGAGCATTTTCTCGCTCTTCTTTCTCAGCCACGCATCGTCCTTCAATGCTTTGGCGTACTCCTTTTGATCCTCTCGAAGAATCACAGGCTCTTGTGAGTTGGGGCGGAGCTCCTTGTTATGCTGGTATCCACGATTGCCCTGGTTTTTCTGTTGATTCCTACTGAGCGGCGAGGGGATGGAGTAAACTTGGCCTCTGACAATCCACTGGAAGTTCTTCTTCAAATGTGGAGTGATCTTTCCTGTTTCGTTATCAACGGAAACGGCACATCTGAGAAGAGTGTTGCCGCCACACTTGGGGCAGAAATGCTTGGGTTGGCCCGATTTGGACATGGGTGTCATGGTGAAGCATGCATGGCATCTGTACATGTAGTTTCTGACACGCTTGATCTGCTTACCCGAAGATGGGTTCATGAGTTTGAGCCCAAGCTGCAAACTGGTATTTTGACATGCAAAGTCGCCTGTGGAGAGAGCGACGGGAATGAAAGTGCTTTGTGTGTTCTCTTGCACTGTCTCATTGTTGTCTTTGAATATCTCTTCTTGAAGATTCTCAGGCGTGATCCACTCTCCATCGTCATCATCCTCGTTGTACTCCTCATCGAGCTGCTCGCCCTTTTGCTCAGTGCTTTCTGCTTCAGTAGCTGCTTGTTCACTCTCCGTCTTCTCCTCCACCGACTTAGTCTCCAGCTCGGGTTTTACTTCCTCCACTGGCTTAGTCTCCTCCGAGGACTTGGAACCCTCTCTTGGGGCCCAGTTCTTTCTAGGCTTTCTGCTTTTCTTCTTGGAGACAACCTGGAATCCATCATCGTCCTCCTGTGGCTGCTCTTCCTCAACAATCTCCTCCCTTGGCTTGTACTCTCTCTTAGGCTTGGGCTTCTCCTCCTCTTCACCGTCTAACTTCTGTCCTGGAAATCTTCTCAATCGATCTGCTCCAGCTTTCTCGATCTCTAGTTCATACGCTAACGCAATGATGTGGATATCGTTCATAGACAAAACCGAGTAGTCGCCTGTCAATTTGGCAAAGCTGTTAATTCTATCGATAGACAGCTGCTTGGGCTGACGAACCACTAGACGGTCGGCCCATAATAGAAGCTGATTTCTGGAGTGTTCGTCTTTCAACTCTGATTTCACACCCGGAGTGGTGTAGAAGTTGGCGGCAAATTGCTGCAACGTAGATGCTGGCTGGGTAATGAGAGGAGTGGCATCAAGCACCCATGAATCGACTGACTTGCTAGTCATTTTGTGTTCTTTTCTTGTGGAGATTGGTTAACGATGAGATGCGATGCGATGCGCTTCTCGAAATGTATGTAGAATTTTTCGGATCCTTCGCACCACCCATCAGTGGGGTAGATTGATAGTATAGTGAATGATTTAAAAACAAAAAAGATAAAAAAGGAACTGATTATGTGGATGTATAGGGATCGTGAAGATAATGTCGGGGTGCACTTCCACTGATGATTGTCAAAAATGATTTTTCCGGTCAATTGTACCTCAAGCCAGGAGCTCCACTACTTCTCCTGGTAAACTTCTCTATCTTTCTCGAGTCTCTTTTTGCAGATGATTCTATAGAGTTGGGGATTTGTACTCGTGTATGTTAAACACTCATTATTTTATCTTCCTCCAAATCTACATACACCAAGGTACATTTTGAGAGTTCGTCATATGGCTGCAAACTGACAGATCTGCTGAAATATGATGGGATTTCAACTTGCAGCAATTATAAAAGTAGTCGGTCATCAAAATTTAGAAATGACTCAAAGAAGAAAACCGAGGCCCCAACTGATAAATTTCCCCGGTCTGCGATCTTCCGAGAACCATTGTTCTCTTGCTTAGTTAACGTCCATGCATAAGACCCATTAAGACAGAAGCATGAATACACCACAGATATATCGTTCTAAGACAGAGCGACCACAGAGAAAATAGAGCCAAAGTACGAAAGTCTGACCACAGCGGTTTTTTTTTTTTTCATCAATTAAGAGTACGCCAGAGAGAATACTTCAAACTTGGCGAGGGCTGTTAACCGAATTTCGCAGTCATACAATATTATACGATTTCCCCGGACTTTAACTCCGGAGATCCGTAAAAGCCTGATTTAAGTTCATCTGTAAAGGCTGGCCCAACTATTGCTCGTAGTGTAAGCCCCTTACAGAGTGGCAAATGGCGGGGTGTCACATGTTATCCGTATGCACAGCGCCCTATTCCGAACGTGTCTCCGTACTATATAAACCCCACGGTACAATCCTCAAACTTAAAGAACAACCATGGCAGGCGACAAATTCGTACTTCACTTGTATGTATCTTCGGACCCAATTGGTACTGGCAAACTAACATCAGCCTCACTGAATCAAGAGCACTGAGAATCGTATGGCTCTTAGAAGAGTTGGAGCTCGACTTCCTGTTGAAAGTGTACCACAGAGTCCACGGAGTCATTGCACCAAAAGAATTGTTGGATGTCTTTCCTACAGGTATGTCCCCTGTGTTACAAATCTTCAAGGATGGTGCTACCGAGCCCCTCACTTTGGCTGAGTCTGGCCACATTATCCAGTATGTGATCCAGCACTACGACACCAAGGGCAAGTTGACCCCTACTTCTGAAGCCGAGAAAGAGAAGGTCGACTACTTCTTGCACTTCGCCGAGGGCAGTTTGCAGCCCCACCTTGTCTCCTTGTTGGTCGGTGAAATTGCAGGTCAAAGAGCACCATGGCCCGCCAACTACCTTGTCAAGACCATAGTGGGAAAGATTAACTCCGAGTACTACTTGAAGAGACTCAAGACCAACCTCCAGTTCTTGGATGACCACTTGGCCAAGAAAGGTGGTGGTTACTTCGTTGGCGACAAATTGACCGGTGCTGATATCATTCTCGAGTTCCCCGTGGCCCAAAACGTCTTCTCTAACGAAGAAAGGGCCGAACAGCTCGGCTTGGATGTTTCTCCTAGCCAAATCTGGCCCAACTTGGCCAAGTGGAGCAAGCTTGTTCTTGACGAGCCCCTCAGAAAGAAGGCATTGGCCACCGAAAAGGCTAACTTGTGAACGTGAATAAGATTTAGCTACGAAAAATTTTGAAGTTCTTTTCTCGAAACTGTAACTCTTATCAATCTGGGGTCCTTGTGGTAGACCCGTGCACCACATCTGGCGATGCCTTAGATGCGCATAATGGCATCGCTGAAAAGTTACTAGCTTCACTTCCAATGCCCAAGCCTAGAGGAAGAAGAGAGAAAAAAACCGCCGTCAAGGAGCGTGAGGCTGGCCAAGAAATCAACACTGAAAATGACAACCAGGAAACCTTTGAAAATTCCGAGGAACCTCTTCCCTCAGAGAACAAACAGTCCTCTGAGTTCTCCACGGTCTTCTTTGGTCTAGTAGACTCCAGCGAAGTCGAATACTTCAAGCAGGCCGAGTCCACGCTCAATGTGAACGCTTTCGACAGCGACGAGGAGCGTGCTGGCTTCATCAGATCCGTGCTCGAAGAATCCAGAGGTAAGGAACTCAAGCTTGTCACAAACCAGATCTGCTCCAAATTGATGGAGAGACTTGTGCTTTTCGCCAGCGACCGCCAGCTCAAACACATTTTCCACCAGTTCAATGGCCAGTTTCCCGCTTTGGCCCACCACAAGTACTCGTCGCATGTATTGGAGACGCTTTTGGTGAGAAGCGCCGCATTGATTGAAAAAGAACTCGCCCACAACTATGAAGAGGAAGAGCTCGAGGCCGAGCTTGAGGATGCAAATGAACAGGATAAGTTCATTGCCTCTACCACAATGGAGTCTATGTTCATCAAAATGCTCCAGCTGTTGCTGCCCTACTGGAGCCCCATGCTTGAACATCAGTATGCATCGCACGTCATGAGAATCATCGTGCTTATTCTTTCCGGAAAGGAGTTGCCTTCGACCACCATGGCTAACTCGGCGTTGAGATCCAAGAAGTCCAAGATTGCCAGAAAAATGATCGAGATCAAGGATAACAGCGACTTCAACCGTGCTTTCGAGGTGCCTGCTTCTTTCAAAGATGAGCTCAGAACAGTCATTAAATCTGCCACCACTGGTTGGGACACTGAAAAGGCCAGAGAGATGGCCATCCACAAGATCGCTTCTCCTGTGCTTCAGCTCATTATCAGAGTTGAGGGTATTGTAGACAGAGATCGGTCACTCTGGCATCTCATCTTTCTCGGTGAGAAAGACCCCAAGGACTCAAAGGAGGAAGGCTTTGTTGAATACCTCTTGTCCGACCCTGTGGGCTCTCACTTCCTCGAATCTGTCATAAAAAACGACGGAGCAAGAATGAAGTACATCGAAAGACTCTATCGTTTGTACATGAAAGACAGAGTGTTGAAGTTGGCGAGAAGAGCGACCACGGGTGTCTACATCATTCAGGCATTGCTTCTCAAACTCAAACCGGGTGAGGTGGAGCACATTCTCGACGCTGTGGTTCCGGAGCTCGCCAATCTAATATCCATCTCCGAAAACCAAAACATCGACCTCGCCAAGTCAGTCATTGATGCTTCCATCGCCAGACACAATTACAGAAGAGACGAGCTTATCGAGCAGTTCTTCCTCAAGTTTGCTCCAAACTACAATGCACAGGAGCCGGATGACACTACAACTGAGTTTTTTGAGAACACTTTGCAGCTTACTGGATCTACTTTGGGTAACACCAGAGACGATTGGCCAACTGCTGAGGAAAGAAGAAGATCGCTCTTCTTGGAGAAGCTTATGGAGTACGACTATTCGTTCGTCGTTGCTGCATGGTATAATTGTAAGGCCCTTCCATCCGAGCGTTTCGTGCAAATGTGTACCCATGGTGTTTTTTCTCATGTTGTGGAAAATTCCTTGGTGGTGAAACCTGCCTCTGATCCCGAGTCTAAGGAGACTTTCATCTCAAGAAAGAAGTTCCTCAATATTTTCCTGGGGCACATCTTCACCTTGGCTTGCAACTCGTACGGTTCCCATATTGTGGATAAGTTGTGGGACTTCACCGTACTCTTGCCGATGTACAAGGATCGTATCGGCTCTGAGCTTAATGCTAACTCTCACAAGGTGAAGGAGAGCACGTACGGTAGACTCGTCTGGAAGAATTGGTCCATGGAATTGTTTACTCGTAAAAAGTTTGACTGGAAGAGACTAGTCAAGGATCAAGAAGAGGCGTACTATTCTGCTGGCTCCGACAAAAACAAAGGAGAATCTAACAAAGAAAAGAGGCCGATAGACTTGAAGATGGAAGAAATATTCAAGAAGCAAAATCCACAGAGTCTGCAGGGCCAAGGAGAGAAAAGATATGGGGCGCCCCTCTCAGGGTCGAATACTAAGAAGATTAAAGTCAGAGGCCGCAATCGTTAATCGTCTTTCTTTGTATCATTAAATGGGGTATTTACAGGTCTAATTTATCAATGTAGTACTCGTTGAGCACATCGCTATCAACGCTTGTGGGACTGTCAACCACAGGGTCAACGCCGGACTGGTTTTTAGGGAATGCGATGACATCTCTGATACTACTGGTTCCAACTAACATCGCACAGAGTCTGTCAAAACCGAGAGCAATACCAGCATGTGGAGGGCATCCCATTCCGAGGGCTTTGAGTAAATGTCCAAAAAGCTGTTCGTAATTTTTTATCTGTAAAACAGACTCGAAGACATATCTCTGAAGCTCTGGATCATGAATTCTTCTGGAACCACCACCAACCTCAACGCCATTAATGACAAGGTCGTAATGCTCCCCTCTCACCTTGGCAACATCAGATTCCAATAAGCTGTAATCCTCGATTTTAGCCATAGTAAATGGGTGGTGGGTGGACTCCCATTTATCTGCATCATACTTGGGAAAAGGCTCAGAGGTGCTTTCAGTCACCTCAACCGGACTGAAGAGAGGGAAGTCAACCACCCACGTACCCACGAACACATCTTTAGGATCATAATCGGTGGTTGCAGGATCGTGCTTGCTATTTTTGAGAGGTCTATTCCACTTCCCTGGAAATTGCTCGATCGCAAGCTGACGGAATTTTCCTAGAGGCGTCGGATTCTCATAGGAAAGCTCTGCCCTGGTGGAAAAGGCAAGCACATCACCTGGCTCTAGGTTGAGGGCTTTGAAGACTTTGAGCCTGGTGCATTCCTCGGTCGGCGTTAAAACTCCTTTCTCGACAAACTTATTCCACCAGCCAATGGCATCGTCTTCAGATTGAATTGGTAAGATTATGGGCTTCCGGCGTGGGTAAGCATCGGAGTCATCAAGCTCTCTGTTGATCTTATATTTTGATGAGGGATCAAAGACCCCTTTTAATACGCAAGCCTCAACAACAGGAAAGTCCTCAGCATTGACAACTGGTCGGAAGTACTCTGAAAGATCGACAATGGTAAGTGCAGAGCGAAGGTCGGGCTTATCAATCCCATATTTTGATAATGCCTCCTTGTAGGTAAGTTTCGTAAACGCTGGGGCTGTTGCCTTGTGACGATTAGTCATGACACGAACCATGGCGCCCTCCTTGTCTAGTTTGTAAAGGGGCTTCCCAGCAACCTCTTTCCACACAGTCTCTATCACATCGTCAACAACCGCATGTACCTTCTTTGCGTCGTTGACGAAGGCCATCTCCAAGTCGACTTGGGTAAATTCGGGCTGTCTGTCAGCTCGGAGGTCCTCGTCTCTAAAACAGCGGGCAATTTGAAAATACCTCGAAAATCCGGAGCTCATGAGCATTTGCTTATACTGTTGTGGAGACTGTGGCAAGGCATAAAAGCGGTCTGGCGTTCTGGTGGGAACCAAGAACTCCCTTGCACCCTCGGGTGTGGACTTGAAGAGAGCTGGTGTTTCGATTTCCAGGAAGCCGTGGTTTTCAACCAAAACCTTTCTTGTCCAATGGGATGCCGCTGATCTGGCACGCAAGGCTCTTTGGTAAAATGGAGTCCGCAATTGTAAGTATCTGAATTTTGGCGGTATAGTGGCTGGACTATTGTGCTTCAAGGAGTCGAGTTGAGCAGCGTCAACGCCGCCCTGGTTGAGTATTTGAAGATCAGAGACGGAAAGCTCCCACTCGGGTGTTTCGCTTTCGTCTTTGGACACCTTCCGACGTAAAACTCCATTCACCACCAACGAATCTTCGGTGCCAGATTTCCGGATCAACTCCATGTTCTCAGCATTGGTCCACTCAGGCGCCATATGAAGCTGCATTACGTCACCATTGGTATCTCTTAACTCCGCAAAAGTACGCTTACCCAACTTTCTAGGCTTTCTGTGTAGATGTCCATGAAGGGTAATTGGACAATGAGTCCAACTTTCACCACTTGCAAGCAAATCACGAACATGGTGAGTGGCTGATGGAAATGAAAATTTCGATATAGTGCTCTCCTTAGGCGGAAGATGGCCCAGGCCCAATGACCGACTCCATTGTTTAGATAGCCTTCGGAGCATCGCTTGGTGATACTATGCTCGACGTGCGAATGAGGTGTGGGTTGTTGTGCAGGTCTCACCTGATGGATAGAGGGAATGCATTTCCGGTTGAGATGAAGAGAAAGAGGCACTTTTGGTTACCAGTTTATAAGCTGCCGAAGTCTCGAATCTGTGGCATGTTGACTCCCTAAGTGTGCATCTTGTGGTACAGGGATGTGGGGCGGTATTCGAATGCAGTCAAGACGGAGCCAATGGTTTTTTAGGTTAAAGTCCTTACAGTACGTTTGTTCCCTATTGCTCTGGAAAAAGCGCTCGTTCAGGTCGAGCCCGAATCAGCGTCGGCAACTGAAAGCACCAAATTGCCGAAATACAGTATTCCGCACGGAAAGAGGTTTCATGCATCACCGATTGAAGCGGGTGTGCGTCAATAGTTTCCTCTTTTACCTCATAGATATTCCCGAGCTGTTGGTTGTCCTCAACTAAACAGATCTCGAACTCTCTTTTAGGAATAAGATCAGATTGACTATCAACATCGGTAACAAAACTGCACCACTATTGATTCGTGCGGAATTATCTGCATCGGCTATACTTTCCACTGTGCTTTAGGGTAAGGTTATGAATGTGTCAAGCAGGCAGCGCTATGAGCAATTTACCACAACAGGCAGCTTGAGAGAACGAATAACAGAAGAGGATTAAAAAGAAAAGAACCAAAAAAAAAAAATTTTTTCGTCGCCTCTTTGTGCAACTCAAATATACGAAAATCCAACATCTCCGGCGTGAGCTAACCCAACTTGCCATGATTTCGGTGAAGTACCGTTGAATTCCGCCAAAGCTTCCGGAAGGCCTCTCTAAAAATAAGCGCAATTGAAAATGACAGCAGAAGACGGCATCTGTGTCAACGGTGAAAGCGTTTAAAGTACGTTGCCAAGCCATGCACTAGCAAATGCCGACAGATCAATCTGATTGTGCGATTATGTCAAAGTAGAGGACTGACGTCGCCAAGACTTGAAGCCGCATCATCGACACGGAAGTTTCGGTAAACTCATGTTGGGATTGGACCCTTACTGACCGAATATGTCAAAACGCCAATCGCCTAGCCAGTCCGGGCTTAGTTGCAGAAAACTGTCAAGGCGACTGCAGACTTGCTTAGGCGAGCTAATAATTCCTTGTCGGTTGCCGCTTCTCAACGCCCGCGCATGAGGCAATTGTGTCAATGATATGCATTGTGCCGTGCTGCTGAAAGAACGCTTGCAATATGTCCGTATATGGCATGAACCAATGACAGCCTAATGTTAATACAACTTTGCCGTACAATGGAATCCCTATTAGCGCCCATCGGCC
The DNA here is from genome assembly GCA_030563505.1 of Candidozyma konsanensis. Taxonomy (NCBI): domain Eukaryota; kingdom Fungi; phylum Ascomycota; class Pichiomycetes; order Serinales; family Metschnikowiaceae; genus Candidozyma; species Candidozyma konsanensis. Next base: position 100,048 of record JAJMJI010000022.1, on the reverse strand, counting down.
GAATCTTTTGCCGCTCAGACTAACTGTTGAGGATCTACGAGAAGAGAGATTGCGATTCGTTGAAAAGCTCTCACCCGCATTTTGTGTCAAGTTTTGTCAAAAACACCCTTGCGGCTAGCTCCATGTCGCAAGCCTCTCTCGGAAAAATCATTGTTGGGTGTTCCGTGTGTCATGGGACCATCAATGTCAAGCAGCGAATGCCTTTTTTGATTCGGCCAAACTCGGGCTGCAAGGTATTGTATGAAATGCGTAAAGCCATCAAATTTTGCAACAACTGGTTGCATCACTGACATTTGCCTTGACCTTCGCGGTTATGCGAATGTGTCACAAAAAGTTGGGCCCAGTTAGAAGCTGCATGTAGAGCTGTCATCCAACATGCATGGGTTTGCAGCCTTGAAGTCCGATTTATTATCGGAAGCCGCCATGAATGTCGCCTACTCAATAGTTACTGATCATTGGCAGGAATCCAGTTTTGCGGCATCGGCTTCGGCGGCTGCATTGCATGGATTCTCTTCTGACCGTATGTGAGGCTCATGCACCCGACAAGCAGACCTGCGGAAACACAAAAGAAGAAATACAAAAATCTCCTCCATGATGGAATATACAAACTGTGAACTCTGCATCATCTTTTTTATCAGATTCATCTCTTGCGCCACTCTTCAGAAATGTCTCCCAGAAATTTGCAGGAGGAAACTCGTCTTGAGGAGAAGGGTTCCGATGGGCACCTTGACCTGAGTGAGAACAACTCTCACCTGAGTGAAGACAACTTGTCCAAGAGCGACTCGGTTGTCAAAGACAGGGCCTTGGCTGCTGTGGAGTCCAAGGAGCACTTAGACATAGATGAGGGATTCAGGTTCAACGAGGGTGATATCATGGCCATTTTGATGGACGATGATAGAGATATGCCCTGTTTGACATTGAGAATGTGGATCATGGCTATTTGCCTTGGTGCCTTTATTGCGGGTGTTGACTCCTTCTTCAACATGCGTTTCCCTACTATTGGTATTACTGTGGTGGTTATTCAGGTCATTGCATGGCCTATTGGTAATTTGTGGTACATGATCATCCCACAGTGGACTGTGCCTCTTCCTTTCGGGCTTTCGTTCAGTTTGAATCCTGGTCCTTTCAACTACAAAGAGCACACCTGTATTTTCGTTTTCTGTAACGTTGTTATCAGTGCTGGTTTGGTCAACAACTTGGTTGTTGAGGACACTCACTTTTTCAAGAAGAATATTGGAATTCCTCGTCAGATTCTTTTCAACATTTCATGTTACCTCCACTCGGCCTCCCTTGTTGGTCTCTTCAGAGATGTCATGGTGACTCCAGCTGAGAGAGTCTGGCCTGGTGTGCTTTCCAACATTGCCTTGTTCAAGTCCATCTACTCGAGAGAGAACCCAGTTGTCCATGGCTGGAAAATGCCCCGTTGGATTTTCTTTGTCATTGTTTTCATCTGCTCGTTCGTCTACTACTGGTTCCCTGACCTTATTTTCCCCTTCTTCTCCAATATCGGAGCTTGGATCAGTTGGATCAGACCAGACAGTGCTGCGCTTTCGCAGGTGTTTGGTGTCAAGACCGGCCTTGGTCTTTTCCCTTTCACCTTGGACTGGACTCAGATCACCTCGATTAACAACCCATTGACCACTCCATTTTTCGCTGTCTCCTCGATGTTCTTCTCGTTCGTGTTTTGGATCTGGATCGTCATGCCTGGTCTCTACTACCAGAACCATTGGGAGACTGCCCACATGCCTATTATGAGTAACTCTGTCTTTGACAAGAATGGAAAGCAGTACAACTTCACCAGAATTGTTGACGATGACTGGAACCTTAAACGTGAAGCCTTCGACAACTACTCCCAAGCTTTCATGCCCGTGGCTTTCTTGATGAGTTTGGCTCTTGGTATTGCTACCTTCGCCGCTCTTGTGGTTCACACTGCATTGAAGTTCCGTTCGGAGATTTGGGGTCCATGGGCCCATAGAGGAAACCAGGACGACATTTTCAACAAAGCTGTCAGGCACTACTCAGAGTTCCCCAAGTGGGTTTATGGTATCACGTTGTTGATCAGTTTGGGACTCGGATTTGCCTTCTCTGAGGGTTGGGACGATTCTCCAATTGACGCTGGTGGATATATCGTGTCCGTGTTGATTGGCAGTATCATGTTCGTGCCACTTTCCCTTCTTGAAGCCAGAGCTAACACGAACGTGTCTTTGGCCTCCTTTTTCGAAATTGTCAGTGCCAACTGGTACAAGGGTAACGCTTACAAGTTGCTTTACTTCTACACCTTTGGTTTCAGTATCATCCAGCACGGTATGCACATGGCCCAGGGAGCCAAGATGGCCCACTACATGAGAGTTTCACCAAAGAAGATTATGTTCTTGCTTTTCTGCGCCGGTATTTGGGCCTCTCTTGTGTCTCCATCTGTGACTGGTTACTTGTTGCACCACATCGACGATATCTGTACCGACAAAGCTAAGAACAACATGGTGTGCCGTAAGCAGAAGACCTCGTTCAACAGTCACACAATGTGGGGTTTGTTTGGCCATGAAATCTTCGCTCCTGGTGGCAGATACAGCTGGGTCTTGTGGTTCTTCCTTGTTGGAGCTCTTTTCCCCATTGCTCACTGGGCCTGGTGTTGGTTCAGACCAAAGACCTGGGTTAAGAGATTCGATCCTATTTTGTTCTTCGGTGGAGCTGCCATGATTCCTGGTGTCACTGGTTACAACTTCTCCACCTGGTTCGCTACTGCTGCAATTTTCAACTTTTTCATTCACCGTAAGTACACTTCATGGTGGAGAAAGTACAACTTGGTCAGTTCGATTGCTCTCGACGCAGGTGTTGCTATTGCAGCTATTTTAATTTACTTCTGTGTGGTGTACACTGGAGCTTCCAAACACTACTCTTGGTGGGCTACCAAGGTGTCTAAGAAAGGCTGTGATTCCAAGGGCTGCCCCCATCTTAGCAAGAAGATTCCCGCTCAAACAAAGTACGACTTTTAGAGCAACTTAATTACTTAGAATATATGATTTCGATGAAATGTTGAGAGAGTAAGCAATCAAAAAGGGCAGGTATTGATAGCTGGAATATATCCGGGAAAAGTGATAACAGGACACCGTTCTTACACAATTCTGTTGAGCTAACGCCTCCCCGTTGCAATTGTGTTCGTTCACCACATGCCGAAATAGCAGCTGTTGATCAAAACCCGAAGTATGTCGTCTTTTAATGACGGGCATGATGTCCAAATGCCCCACCTGGAATAACCTTCTAAACGATTGACTTTACATAGGCCAGACCGATCTAGACCCTTTTAAGCTTCGAAATTTCCAGAGAAAGCCTCTGAATTTTTAAGAAAAATTGCAGAATAATTCAGCTATGAAGTCAGGCAGCCGGGAACAAATGTGGCCATTGGTGTAGGTGCTTAAAATGTCCTAAAATAAAGAAGTCAGATCTTTTTTTACATTTTTTTTGCTTGAAACATCATGATCATGAGAACCATTGGTACTGCGGGATCTATTAAGGTCAAGGCATGAATTACATGAATAGCGGCATCCGCAGCATTGAGTACTAGTGGTGTCTTTAGTAGAATGTGAGTTCAGAGTGATCTCAATTATGGAATATATCAATAGAGAATGTTCCGTTTAAATTGAAAAAGACAATGCATAATCAAATAACGGTTAAAAGAAAATAAATATAATTTCATTAATTTTACGTATACCGATGGTGATAGATGAATCGTATCGGTAATAATTACGCGAATTGGTTGAAGGCCATGCGAAGCCTACTTATATCCTGTAGACAAAGCCAGGCAGTGCCAGATCTTCAACACCAGCTTGCCGAAACCTCCAATAGCATATTGAATAGTCAGCATGTTTTCGTTGTTGTCATTCAAGCTACCCCGCTTCTTGGCTCGTGTTCTACTACCCTTGGCCGCCTTGCTCGGAATCATGGTTTTCATCTCCGCACAGTTCGGGATCAATGTGAAAGACAACCTCTCTGACTTCATGAGTCTGCTAGATTATACGAAGAGCCTCGATCTCCGGCCGCCGTATATCTTAGAGAAGGGAAACGTGCAATTTAATTTTCTTAATCTCAAGAGGCGGAGGGGTTCCCCCGAGAAGATACTCGATCTCAACAATGCCAGATACGATGAAGTAATGGCCCAGGCGATTCACGAACCCAAAGATTTCGATATTGAGCGGATCCGTCCGCCCGAAGACCCTTCCACTTATCAGCATGCCAACGCCACCATCATGTCGTTGGTCAGGAACAACGAGGCTGCAAAAATCGGTTCCGCTATCAAATCCTTCGAGGCTAAGTTCAACAGCAAGTTTAAATACCCATACACTTTTTTGAACGACCAACCCTTCACGGATCGCTTCAAGGAGAAAATGAGAACGTACAGCGATGCGCCAATGGAGTTTATTCAGATCCCGTCGGAAATGTGGGATAAACCGGCATCGATAGACCTTCACCGAGAAAGAGCTGCTATGGAGAGACTTAATAGTCTCAACGTTGCATACGCTAAAAAAGGTTCTTACCACAACATGTGCCGCTTCTACTCTGGTGCTTTTTATAATTTACCAGAGATGCGCAAGTATAAGTACTACTGGCGGCTTGAACCCAGCGTGAAATTTTTCACCGAGGTCAATTACGACGTTTTCAAATACTTGGAGGGCACCAACAAAATATACGGCTTCACTATTAGCCTTTACGACATTGATGAGAGCATTGAGACGTTGTACCCCGAGACATTGAAGTTCTTGAATGAGGGAGACAACTACAAATATGTAAACCAAAATGGGTCTTTCCAGTGGATGACGGAGAACCAACAAAACCCGAAAAAGACAAAAACAGCCAACGGCTATTCCACGTGCCACTTCTGGTCCAACTTCGAAATTGCCGACATGGACTTCTACCGCGGAGAAGCCTACTCAAACTGGTTTAAGCACTTGGACGCCACAGGCAAATTTTACTATGAAAGATGGGGTGATGCTCCCGTGCACTCTCTTGGGTTGGCCCTCTTTGCTGACAAACGTCGCATTCACTGGTTCCGGGACATTGGCTATCATCACAATCCATACCGGCAGTGCCCAAATACTCCCACAACGAAGTCGTGTCAAGTTGGTCAGTTTTCTGACTATAACCGAGATTTTGATCAAAATTGCTTGGCAACGTGGATCGACTACGAAGCCGGCGATTTGAGCGCCGTTTACTAGAATAGCGGACGGAGAGCATCTCGCCAAGTAATGGTTGCAAAATATGCCACAATTAGGTCCAGCGCCGATCTGATCGTGCTCCTGCTCGGTTAGATATCTTCGTCGTTTTGTTTCCTGATTGGTCCGCTGATGCGGTTCTCCGCCTGCTTATTAATCTTGCTAGATATGCGCAAGGCATTCTTCAACCCCTTGATGCCACAGTTTAGCAGATATGGATGGGTACTTCACCACTCAATGCAGCATGCGCGCATTAAACTGTCAAAAGTGTGGTGTCTCCAATTCGCACCCAATTGTGGTTCACGATAAGACCATAGGTCAACTTCAATAAGACCATGTTATAAATATTGAGGTCGACCCCTGGATACTTTTCACTTTTCAGATCAAAAAAAAATGTCCCCTGCCGTTGATACTAGTGAGACCCAAGCCGAGCTCGAGGAAACTATCCGCAAATTGACCACTCTCAAGCCTCTTGGAGGTAGAGAATACGCCAAAAACGTCAAGTTTGGAGCTCAGGCTTCATGGGTAGAGAGACTTCCAGAGCCAGCTCGCCGCAGATTCGAAAAGCACGGTATCGACTTGTCTAAAGGGTACCCAAAGGTGCCCGAGAACAAGGACATTCCAAAGTTTGTGGATGAGGCTTTTGAGATCAGGAACAAAGAATATCCTTACATTGAACGTGGTAAAAACGCCGACCCCGAGAAGAAGGCCTTGTTCGGTGCTGCTACTCAAGTCCGGAACTTGACCAAGCACATTGGTACCGAGATCGTTGGTTTGCAATTGTCCGAATTGAACGACAAGCAGAAGGACGAGTTGGCTCTTTTAATCGCTGAGCGTGTGGTTGTGTTTTTCAGAAACCAGGACTTGTCCCCACAGAAGCAATTGGAATTGGGCCACTACTGGGGCCAGGTTGAGGTTCATGCTCAGGTGCCTCGTGTTCCTGATGCTGTTGACGGCAAAAGCCTTGCTGGAATTTCTGTGATCTGGCAGGACTACGCCAGGGAGTTCTTTGGTCTTCCCTTGTCGTTCAAGAATAACAGCAAGGGTAACTCCCAATGGCACACTGACTTGGTCCACGAGTTCCAGCCTGCTGGTATCACCCACTTGCACAACGACACTATTCCGGATGTTGGTGGTGACACTCTTTGGGCGTCTGGCTACGCTGCTTACGATAAATTGTCACCAGCTTTCCAGAAGTTCTTGGATGGCAAAACCGCAATTTTCCGTTCTGCTCACCAGTACTTGGACAGAGAAAACCCATTGAAGGGACCCAAGCACATTGAGAGAGAGCACCCTATTGTGAGAACTCACCCAGCCACCGGTTGGAAGACGTTGTTTGTCAACCGTTCCATGACCGTCCGTATTGTGGGCTTGGAGCCTGCTGAGTCTGATCTCATCTTGGAGTACTTGTATTCCGTCTACGAGAAGAACTTGGACATCCAGGTGAGATTCAACTGGGCTTCCGAGGAAGGCAAGGGTACTTCTGCTATCTGGGATAACAGAATCTCGCAGCACAATGCTGTTTGGGACCACGAAGGCTTGGAGCCTAGACACGGTACCAGAGTGACGTCTTTGGCTGATGTGCCACACTTTGATCCAAACTCCAAGTCTCAGAGAGAGGCCTTGGGTTTGCCTTTGAACTAGTTTCTACAATAAATTCGACAATATTAAAGGTGATTAATCTATCTCTTCTTGTTCTTTCTCATGGCGTACATCTCGTCGACCTTGGCTCTCATCATGTCGGTGATACGCACGTAGGCTGGGTTATACTTGATCTTGTCGCACCAGGCCGCAAGATTGGGGTATTTCTTGTAGAGATCGGAGTCGTCTGCGCAATCTTTGACTCCAGCCTCGTTGTCAAACAAGTTTTCGTAGATTGGAAAACTCAAAATCACGTCGGCGCCAGTCAATTTCCCGCCAACAAAATAGCCAGTACCTTCTTCTCGGAGCCGCTGCTCCAAAAAACGCAAGTTGAGGTGGTATTCGTGGATGTAGTAGCCGTTGTTCACTCCCCTGGAGTACACTTTGGCGAATGTTCTCATTCCAAGAGGAGCAACACGCTTGGCTGTGGAGTTGATCAACATGGACATTAAAATTGCTTCAAGTGTGCCCTCAGCATAGTGGAGGTAGTAGTCCATCTTGAGCTGGTCCCGCTCGCCTTTGGGCAGAAACTTGCGCTTTGGGTCGTAATTCTTCAAGAGATACTGGATAATCAAGCCGGACTCAGCCAATTGGAGGTCGGGCCTGCCGTCGGCAAACTTGATCTCTAGAATGGGCGATTTACCCAAGGGGTGGATTTGAAATAATTCGGGGGGACCTCTCCATGTCTCCTCGTGGCGTAGGTAGACATCAACGTCGTATTCAAGCTCGAGAAGCTCAAGGAGCCATAATATTCTGTGTGCTCTGGACTCGTCGAGCCAATATAAGGTAAATCTATCTTGTGATGACATGCTGAGGGGGGAATTTCGGACCTGGCGTCCTTATATGTGGCTGGAATACCCCACAAAAACCTTCCTAATGGGTGCGCATCAGCAGAAAAATTCCCCCATCGGGAACCAGCTCTGGACTATTCTGTCCATACGCATTATTAGACAAAGCCTCACTACCCATTTCGGCTAAAGGAGGGGCGCATCCCCTGCAAGCTGGTCCTTGTAGTGGCCTTTTCTAAGAGGGTCCAATTCTATGAGGCGGTTCAAGTGGTGGCTTACTTTAGCATAGAGCGCATGGGTGTCAGTTTCCAAAAGTGCATGTAGCACCACCGTCATCTTGAGACACCACACATTGTCGCGACCTTGGTTATCGCTTTTTTCAAGCTCGTTGAGTTCTTCAACGTCTTTCAAAAGCTGCTCAATTGTAGATGCAAAGTCGCTTTTCGCTTTGAGATCCTCTGCAAACAAGTCCGTGGTGACTAACCAGTGCATGTACAGCCAAACGGAGCTGTCCTCCGCGTCCATGTAGATACCTGTTTTGAGGAGCAGGAGGTCGTGTTTGAGGAGGGTCGAAGGCAGCTCGAACACCACCACCAATTTCTCGTACTCTGGTGGCGTCCGTTTCACCTCCCTGAGCTCCTTGAAGATCTTTGGAATGAGATTGGATCGATTGTGCCAGGCGCTGAAGTTGGAGAGGTTCTGGTTGATCTTCTCGGTGGTGTACTGGAAATCCATCAAATCGATCTGGAGCTCGGCAAGAAGCTGTTTTTCCTCGTCTCCTTCAACGGCTTTCCTGGCCAGTACTTCCATGTTCTCGATAACGTAACGCCTGTAGTGCCAACCATGGAAATTTCTGCTGTCCAACTCCAAGAGCTTCAGAACAATTCCCAACTCGTACTTCCAATTCGCCTCGTCTTCTAGCTGAGCCAAGCACCAGTAGCGATGATTCCAGATCCAGTAGCACTTGGGGTACCGCTTAAGCATCAGCATCACCATTGCTAGGTCCTCCTCCAAGGCTTTCTTCTTGGAGCGCTCCCCTGACGCAAATAGCAGGGTGAGGATGTTCCGCCGGTAGTTCCAGATGGCATTGAACTCGGGATTGAGGTCTAGAAGCTGGCTTGTCTCGCTAAGTGTCTCGTTGTTGTACACCTTGTTCTTCTTATCACTCAACGCTTTCGCTGTGAGCTTTCGGTAACGCCTGATTTTGACTCTGTCTTTCTCGAGCTTAGTCTGTCTGGCAGACTCTGAAAGCCTCTCTCTTTTGATGCCGTGTTGCTGGAGTTAGTTTGGTTTGTTGCATAAGTTCACGATCCGTACCATTTGATGAAGGTGATTTAGCGCTCAGTGCGAGAAGTCAAAATATGGCTGCAAATCGACAAGACAAGTATAGACTTAGATGCTCCTCTCTTTTTTGGTTTTTGCCTGATTCCAAATCTACAATTAAACACTCATGCTCAGTTTTGCTATTTACACGCTATTTACACTACAGAAGCCTTGGCCTCCACTTGGGGCATTGGAATAGGCGCCAATTCGCCGTCCTGGTACGAAGCCTTGAAAAAAGAATAGTTCAAAACCACATCGTCAATGCTTCTCATATTTGGATCCTTGGCGAAGTCCGGGTCAATGAAGAAGAAAACAGGCATGTCCACCTCCTCGCCTGCTGCAAGTCTCTGCTCCTCGAAACAGAAACACTGGATCTTGTTGAAGTATGCTGCTACATTGTCTGGAGTCACCGAGTACGTGGCCATGCCCACAATGTCCTCTTTGGACATGTTCTTTGCTCTGTAGAACACGAGAGCAGTCTCACCAGGAACAATGTAAACCTCCTTCTGCAAAGGCGTGAACTTCCAAGGCATAATGCCGGAAGCCTGACACGTGAACGAAATCCTGATTCTCTTATTTGTATCGACGGGAATCACACGGTCTGGCGTGAACATTCTTGAATCGGTAATGGGAGTTCCGTCCCATCCTGTTCTCTTACAAAGGTACTTGTAGAACGGCACAGCCACACAAGAAAGACCTAAGAAAAACATGATCACAGAGCCCGAGTAGTAGGCTGCCGATCTGTTTCTCATTTTTAGCTTGTCTTCGTTCTGTCGCTGGTATCTTTCATAGTGTTCACGAGCTCTTCTGATGTCGTCCTCGGATGGTTGTCTGGATCCCTGACTATACCATCTTCTGGTAAGCCCCAGGGCCCTATTTGTAACATCGAAGAATCTGGGTCCGCTAGGAAGACTTCTTCTCCAAATTTGCCGTGTAATCATTGGTGAGAAGTAGTAATACTCTAAGTTCTACAGGGCGCATTCCCACCTATATCGTAAGATTCATGCACACAGGCTCAGTTCGGCGGCCATCATTGCATAATATTTCAAGGTTGACCTTTTTTATGCTGATATATTAATTTATGCTATAATTATGCAAGGAGTTGTTGCACCTTTTCAGATGTGTACTGGTCGTTGAGCGACATCAATGTAGCGAAATCGCTCTCGCTAAGCTCATCCCGGATCTTGAGAAGAGCGTTTCTCAAGTACTGCTGCATCTTCACTCTCAAGACGGGGTCAGATCGTTCAAGAAGAGCCTGATATCTGACCTTTTCCCCATTTGCTGCAATGTCGGGATCAAGGTATGCGTAGTTATCGACATCACTGTAGATATAGTCGCCTTGGTAGGCCTGGCAGTTGCCCTCTGTATCTTCATTGATTTCTTCGAGAAACAAGAAACAGTTTCTCTCAAGCTCCCCAAACCTTTCAGGAAGACCATGAAGGTTTTTGGACACACAGTACGCAGCGAGTGAAATCAAAGCGAGCAAGTTGACCTTCTTGTTTCTAGGATTACCGTTGTTCTTGTAGTATTTCATCCAGACATCAATGAACTGGGCAGTGTTCACTTGAAGATGATCCATCATTTTTAAAAATACCTCCGCTGAGCTGGTTGCAAGTCTAGAAAGGACTAGCAAGATTCTGTTTGCAAGCACAATACTATGATTCTCGTCAAGCACGTAAGATGCCATTGCGTTCAACAAACCACTGTTGATGAGATTATTGATAAGCTGGTCTTGGTGGCTTTCCTGCAAGAAAAGAATGTCTGCCAAGGTAATGAAGACATCAAAAGCATCGTCACGCATCTTCGGGAGATAGCCAGACAAAACCCTGAACGCCTCGAGACCAGCCTCGGTCTCAAAAAGTTTGTGAGCAAGAAGACTGTAGCTCCTGGCAATAGCAAGGATTGTGGGTAGAATTTCAGTAGCATCCAAAAGCGCTGGTTGCAACATAGTGAAAAGGTCAATCACTGTGTCCAGCAGACCTGAATCTGAGGGATAATATTGCACAACTGCAAGCCAAAGATCAAATCCATCTTCCGAAAGAAGAGAATAGTGTTCGGACGCTGGTGAGCAGCAAGCCTTTATCAATGGAAGGGTGATGAAATGGGTACGCGAGGAGTTTTGGTTCAACGCAATGACTAGGTGTTTGAGTACTCTCAAAAGAGATGACTGTAAGATTGCCTCATCGTTCTTTTTAGAACTCTCCCAGTATGAGGGAACGATCTCGAGAATGGTCATCAAACTGGCTTCGTCAATCAAAGGGTTGCACCTCTCTATCAAGGCGCTCAATGTATCCAAAATGTAGAGCTTCGACTCAGTAAACGACATATCATCAAGCATTTTAATGGAAAGCGAGACGAACTCCTTCAAGAACGGCTGGAAATCCTGTTTGTTGAAATCCCAGTCATTTATGATAGTTCTTAATGTCTGAATAGATGTGAGCTTCACAACCTTGTCGTTGATCTTGTTGTCTGACTGCAAAAATGTGAGTAGAAGCTTGTAAATGTTGACCCTGCTCTCACGAGAGCAATTGACAGGCACCCAGGTTGCTATTATCAAGCATACTCTTCTCTTGATGATTTTGTTTTCTATCATGTCGTTCTTGAGTCCCTCTGGGAGGAAAACCTGGGTCAAAAGCTGGTCAAAGTCAACACTGTTGGCGATGGAGTCCGCTGAAAGTTGGAAAGTGCACAATGTTGCATCTTTGGTAAGTATGTCAGAGACCGACTCATTGTTGTTGAGTCCATTGGATATCTTGTTGAGGATGTACTCGCAAAGCTCGTTCTTGAAATACTTGATGATATCCTGGTAAAAGTTTTCGGCACAGGGTCTCACCTGATATTCCCAGCTCGAGCTGAGCTCTTCATTGACCCATTCCTCGGGCTCTAGGAGCCAGCTTTCGAGGTCGGATGGCTTAAGTCTAAGGTACCAGCCGATAATAAGGTCACACAAGTTGAATATCACCGATGGTGTGAATAAGTTTGTCTTCAACTTTTTGATTGCATTGTTGACATCTTCTTTGTCGTTTCTCTGTTTAAGTGTCACGGCACCCTGTTTGAAAACATAAGCCAAAAGCTTTTTCAAAATGAGGAATCCCTTAATAGCTAGTGTTTCCCAAAAGTCATTGTCTTCGCTGCTCTTATACACATCCTCGGCTCTCGTCTCCAACAAGGATAGAAACGTTGTGATGATTTCTTGCGAGCAAGGCACAAGAACGAAGCTAGTGGGGTTCAGATTTATAAGACTAACATAAAGTTTGCTGTAGCTCTTGACATACCTCTCCAAGAGGTCAGATGAATATTTCTCGTGCTCAGAAACCAATGCTTGAAGGTGTGTGACAGAGACTTTGAGGAAGTCTGTGATATCCTGATTCAAGTGAGGCTGTTCAAAGCCCTCGGGTATGATTCTTCGAAGGTTTTTTAAGCAGAGGTAGCAGACCTCCATGGTGGTCAAGTCCAATGAAGAAGTCCACATCAGAAAAAACTTGGAGTACAGCTTTGCCAAAATTGGCACAATTATAGGAGCTTTGCTCTGCATCGCATGTCTGGACCTTCCAATCCTGACCATGGATACCGTCTTGATGATCTGGTTTAAAATTATAAGAAGATTATTGGTTGCGATAAGATTTCCCTGAACAAAAACGTAGTCCTCCAATGTCTTTGCAAGGTCATCAAACAAAGTAGGCCATTCGCTAGGGAAGTCAAAGCGCACAATTCGGGCAATTGAATGAGCATTCTGTACCATCAACTGGCTATTGTTCTCTCCGATAAGCACAAATACTCTTTTCTTGATTTCAGCCTTTTCCTCCTTGCTGATGGCATTTTGCCTAGACGGACGCCAATACTTTTCCACGCCATTCTTGAAGCAGATAATCGCCAACCATCGGACGTGCATGGGTAGTTTAGTATCGAGGTATACATCTTGAAGAGCGTAATGATATCCTGGTTCGGATTCCCACTTCTTGAGCTGGGCTTCCGCTTCATGTTGAAGCAGACTGCGCTCCGAACCATCCACGATACTAAGAACTTTTAAGAGCTCTTCCGTGGAGACTACCATATTAGTGAGTGGAGGTCGAGTGGTCCCAATTGAGAAGAGATGTATTGGTGATGCTACAGGGCGCATACAGGAAACAGGTCATCATAGTATCTCGTCATTGCAGAATTACAGTCTATAGATCTAGGGTCTTTAAATCATTTTGCTCACCATCTATGAGCCTCGTCGCCTTCAGCCCAGTCGGCTTCCAAGTAGCCTAGTTCCTTCTTCACTCTTTTAACTACCTCAGGATCACCCATGTTTTTGCCAACATTGTCACTGATCTTGATCGAATGCTGGTTGTTGGCCTCTAGAAGCTTGATCACAATATTAAGAGGCTGGGATTTTTCCTGGGTGCTTTTGTTTTTGAAGTCGTTCGTGAAGTAAGTGCCAATGCCGAAAATGACTTTGAGACCCACTGACTCGCCCTTGGCCTTGTAGCTCTTGCACTTTTCAACATTCAAAGAGTCTGAAAAACAAATTGTCTTGGAGTACTTGGGGTAGCCCAATTTATCGAAATGGCTGGCGATCTTCTCGGCGTACAATTCAGGATCTCCCGAATCCTGTCTCACGCCAGAGTAAAGGTCAGTATAGGGCTTTTCAAACACCCGCAAGTACGATTCGGTACCGAAGGTGTCTGTGAGAGCAAGACCAGCCGAGTTCGGGAATGTCTTGATCCAGTAGTCCATTCCAACCTTATTGGCGTTGGGGTAGTCCTGAGTAATTGAGGCCACACCCATGAACCACTCGTGAGCGACAGTGCCAATTGGTGGGACATCGTAATTTTTAGCCAAGTAAACGTTGGAAGTTCCAGAGAAAAAGTGTCCGTTTGGCGAGAGCTTGGCTGTCTTAACAAGGCTACCGACCACGAGGTCCTGGGTCTTGAAAGATCTTCTTCTCCTCGTGCCAAACTCACTAAAAGCACATTCAGCTTGAAGCAACGCATTACCTTTGTCGGCAGCAAGACTTTCCTGTCCATCGTAGTCCCAATCCGTATCGACAAACTTGAAGTAGGCCTCGGAAACCAACGCCAAGATAGGGATCTCGTACAAGATGGTGTCAAACCAGGTGCCTGAGATAGTCAATTCAAACTTCTCGAAATTGCCTTCGTCATTGGCATAGAAAACTTGTTCAGAAGGTCTCAACTTGAATTCCTTCAATGCTTCAAGATAGTCAGCTGGAAGAACCGAGACCTTGTCGGCTAGATACCCCAACTCTTCCGTTGAGAAGGACAAGTCCCCCAATAGGCTGATCTGCAGTTTCAACCAGTCAATGGCCTCCTTGTTCAACACCATCTGGGGAGTTCTGTTAGTGTATTTGTATTTCACTGGGACATCTTTGAAGTGCTGAAAAACAGCAGCTTGCATGGACAACTTATACAAATCTGTGTCTAAGAGCGATTTGATAATTGGTTCCATAGTGTTTGGAAAAGAGTAAAGAAGGTGGTGGGGAAGATGAGTAACCGTTATCTAGAGCATGCTCTATAGTTACCTCCGTGCACCGGACGATCAACTCCAAGCCGATTACGAGGTCCATTACGAGGCGCACCAAAAAATAATTCAAAGTGAGAAAAATAATGACTCCGGCGTGATTCGAACACGCGCATCTTACGATAACAGAACTTGAGTCTGCCGCCTTAGACCGCTCGGCCACAGAGCCTTATTGGAAGAGAAGGGTAGGGGGTTTAATATATTCTAACAGCTCAATTCAAATATGCCAACTTCAAAACGCTTTTTATACAGTAGATTTCTTCATGTTCATTCTTCACTCTGTCAAAATTTGAGGCTTCAAAACGCATTTTTGACGGAGATAGGCTATTAGTCTGCCCATGAACGGCCTAGAATCAAAAAAGACAACTTCACTGCATTATCTTTTCTAATCCACAATTATTCAACCTCAATACCTTGTCTGTGCATTTTGGAAAAGGAATGGTGGAAAATCGGAGTTGTGGGTGAATTTCCGAGCTCTGGACTCTCCACCGCGACCATACTCAAGATCACAACGTACGATACCTGGCATCTCCTACTTCAAAGACAGGAATCTTCGTATGTTGGCTAAAGCTATATTGACAATGGACAAAAAGGTTATACTAAATTATCCACGCTCAGAGATACTCTGACCTGGATAGTCTCTAGATGAGAATCACCAGCCATCGGATCCACTCAGTGTTTCGATTCGAATTTCGGAGCCCATAACCTTTTATGAAATATTAATACAAAAGCTTAAGTGAAATCAAGAGCTCACACCCTACGTCGAACGGCTGTTACAGGCGCTTATGCCACAGAACTTTATGGCTTGTCTCTAATTATGGCTGCGAAAATCCAAGTGTCTTCTCGACTGAAAGGGCACCCAAACTGACCAGTTTTGAAGGTGGAATTCGTTCAAAGTTTCATTTCACAAGCGAACCAAGACCAAGAAGACAAATATTTCCAAGAATTGAGAAAACTCAAAAGTCAACACATGGGGCACCCCGTGGGGTCAAACTCTAATATGTCTCAGAACTCGGCGCCACAGCCGTTTTCTGTGCACATGGCCTATTTTTTAGTATTCTATTTGTACGAGCCAAGTCAGTTACCTCTTCAATCAATTCTCATCAGACTAGCCAGTTCCTCTACATCACCACACGATGAATGCAGTGTAACCGATGCTGCGGAAATTGGGATCCATTGTGATCCCACACGAGAATCCAAAGTTAGTAAGATTGATCAATTGAAGGAAAGACCAAAAAGAGAGGAAAGGGCCGATTTAAACGGCATTGAGGGCGCTGCTAGTAGGCAACTACCCTCAACTCACCATTACCTGCTCCAACTGCGAGACACTGTTAAGTGAGCAGATCCTGAAAGCCATGCCGAATTCTCTCTTTATTTCATTGTCTCTGCTTTATTGTTTCTTGATCACCACGACTCTACGGACGGCAATTTTGAAAGCCGTAAGAAGTCTTTTTTTTTTTTTTCAATCGTCCAGATTCACACCGCTACTGCACCTCGGCCTACTTTCACCGAAGCAAGCCAGCTTGAAACCGATGGCCGCAACTAAGAAGTCTCGGAACCCCATTCTCCGGCGTTTGGACAATAATAAGAATGTATATTCTCAGAAGTAGCCAATCACGAAGCCCAAAATTTCAAGGCTTGACGTCGCACGGTCGCTTCAGTTTCACAGCCGCTGCAGTGCTATGCTGGTCCGTGTTGCAAATGAGCCTCACGCCGGTTCCTGGGTCAAGGTGAACGAGGAAAGGTGACAAGAAGAGAGAAAAAGCCAGGTTGAAAAAAGAATAAGAAAGAGAAACGGTGATTGCAATTTCAGTGGTTTTTTTTTCCACTGTCTCGTTTTACAGAGTGGCCTGGAAATCATGGCTTGCCGTGGTTTGACGATTCACAAAACGCGCCCGCAAATAAATAAAGCACCATGTTGAAGCCCAGACCGGGTTCTCAGACCCCGTAGTTCTGGCCCCAAAACCTCCGATCATGAACTTCTTCAACCTCTCTATTTAATCATAATACCAAATTGCCATTTTCCCAAAACTTCACTTACCCCTCGACTTAGTATGGAGGGGCAGTAGGGATCCAAAAAAAGCAGGGCGGGCCATTAGCTTCGGTGCGCATAAACCTCTCCACTTATATACCCACCAGAATCCTCATACCACGACCACCAGCTTTTTCGCAATGAAGAAACATATCAAGACTCAATCCACATATGTATGTAACATAACGGGCTTTTTGAAACCCAGACTAACCCCAGGCCTTTGACAATACTGCCACCAACGTGGCTGCGTCCCAGATGCGGAATGCCTTGAACAACTTGGCTGACACTGTCTCTGAGAAAGAGAACCAGCACAGATTCGAGGGCGAGATGGACTCTTTCTTCGCTTTGTTCAGAAGATACTTGACCGACAAGGCCTCCGGTTCCACTTTGGACTGGGACAAGATCAAGTCTCCTTCTCCAAATGAGGTGGTTCAGTACAACGCCTTGAAGGAGGTTCCGGAGAAGGTCACCGAGGGCTTGTCCAAATTGGCCGTTTTGAAGTTGAACGGTGGTTTGGGTACGTCCATGGGATGTGTGGGCCCAAAGTCCGTCATTGAGGTCAGAGACGGAAACACCTTCTTGGACTTGTCTGTGAGACAGATTGAGCACTTGAACAGAAAGTACGACACTGACGTGCCTCTTCTTTTGATGAACTCCTTCAACACGGATGCGGACACCGCCAAGATCATCAAGAAATATCAGGGCCATAGAATCAGGGTCAGAACCTTCAACCAGTCGCGTTTCCCCAGAATCTTCAAGGACTCCTTGTTGCCTGTGCCAGACTCGTTTGACGATGACTTGGACTGCTGGTACCCCCCAGGACACGGTGACTTGTTTGAGAGTTTAGTGTCCTCTGGCGAATTGGACTCTCTCTTGGCCCAGGGCAGAGAGATCTTGTTCGTCTCAAATGGTGACAACTTGGGTGCCACTGTTGACACCGAGATCTTGAACCACATGATCGAGACTGGTGCTGAGTATCTCATGGAATTGACCGATAAGACCAGAGCCGACGTCAAGGGTGGTACCTTGATCAACTACGAGGGCCAGGTGAGATTGTTGGAGATTGCCCAGGTGCCCAAGGAGCACGTGGAGGA
Source organism: Candidozyma konsanensis (assembly GCA_030563505.1). Taxonomy (NCBI): domain Eukaryota; kingdom Fungi; phylum Ascomycota; class Pichiomycetes; order Serinales; family Metschnikowiaceae; genus Candidozyma; species Candidozyma konsanensis. The sequence continues at coordinate 82,443 of JAJMJI010000022.1, read as the reverse complement.
GTTCAAGAGCATCAAGAAGTTCAAGTACTTCAACACCAACAACTTGTGGATCAACTTGCGTGCTGTCAAGAGATTAGTGGAGTCTAACGCCATTGAGTCCGAGATCATCCCCAACCAGAAGTCCATCTCTAAGGGCTCTTCTGACATCAATGTTTTGCAACTTGAAACCGCTGTTGGTGCTGCCATCAGACATTTCGACGGCGCTCACGGTGTTGTGGTGCCTAGATCCAGATTCTTGCCTGTCAAGACCTGTTCCGACTTGTTGTTGGTCAAATCTGACTTGTTCTTCCTCGAACACGGTGCTTTGAAGTTGGACCCAACCAGAGATGGCTTCTCCAACCCCTTGATCAAGTTGGGCTCTTTTTTCAAGAAGGTCAATGACTTCCAGAAGAGGATTCCTCACATGCCTAAGATTTTGGAGTTGGATCACTTGACCATCACCGGTAACGTCAGTCTTGGCAGAAATGTCACTTTGAAGGGCACTGTTATCATCGTTGTTAACGACGGAGAGTCCATTGACATTCCAAATGGTTCCGTCTTGGAGAATGCTGTCATTACCGGCAATTTGCGCATCTTGGAGCACTGATCAAGTACTTTAAAAACACATCGTCATCACTTGGGCTGTAAGCTAATTCTTACTCTAGGAACCACTTGGCCTTTTGAATTTGGTCAAAGAGTTGAAAGAAAATCGTGGTGTATTATAATAGGTCAAAAGTGACCAGATCTGGCTGAGACAATTTTCTTTTTCTTTTTAAACTAAAATTTCTTGTTCTTTCTTTTAAGAAACCCCTATTTGTTTTAGAAGCAGCCTCAAATAAAATTTTCTTTGTTCAATATTGCAAGACTTCTTAGTCAGTTCGAACGTTTCACCGAGTTTATTGACCCATAGGACTCATCTGTCATTTAACATTCTTTAACTGACTACTAGAAGGAGGCGGAAGGCTTGGACCTTCTTTTTCCGAATGCTTATGAAACTCTTGCAGTAATTTTATCTTCTATCAGAAGGAGAGACGCATTTGGTTGAGGATTTCAAACACTTAAATCCAAACAGTATCTAAAATGAAACACAAACCGCTATTAAGTGCCAAAGCGCCTTTCGTTGACTTTTCGGGCTCGGGCGAGCTTCCAGACTTTAAAAGTTGCTGAAAAATGACTGAATTTTGTAATTTTCTGACATTTTTTGGATTTTTAATCACCCGTTGTCCGCCTGCATATATAAAACCCACAGGATATCCGTTTATCCAAAGGGCTCTGTGGCCGAGCGGTCTAAGGCGGCAGACTCAAGTTCTGTTATCGTAAGATGCGCGTGTTCGAATCACGCCGGAGTCACCATTTTTTTTTGGTTTTATTCATATTCTCAACGAACAAAAGCTACAATTTATTTTATGTCTCTCAATTTTCAAACATTCAGCAATGAGGGAAGCACAATACAGCCACTCACTAGCGTTTTTGAGTCAAGTATGGCTAAAGTGGAGCATTCCTCGAATTTGGGAGGAATTTGTGAACTGTGTTTATATGCACTCTCGTACTGTATATTCTTCAATTTTGTCTCATATAGACATCTTTTAGATCAAACTTTCTATATGCAGTTACAGTGGCCGAGTGGTTAAGGCGACACCCTGCTATTCCGCAGCTTAGGTGTTGGGCATTGCCTGCGCAGGTTCGAATCCTGTCTGTGACGCTTATTTTTGCAACCATTAATCTATTAAGTATCATCTATTCATATGAGCCCATGCTTGACGACTGTTGATGTGAGGACAGAAGCCAGATCTCGATCAACGCATTATACCACAACTTCTGCTTCTCAGGGATGTCGGTGACCACACCTCTCAGTGGCAGATCGGTGCTACCCACGATGTCATAAGCACACCAGTAATCATCCAGGGAGCCAAACAGACCCTTTCGATTCCACGGAAGTTCGGCAAAACCTTCCTTATTGTAATGCCTCTCGTCTGTACTCATTGGTCTGAGCACGGTCTCAAGTCTTAACGGGTTTTTCTTGAGTAGCGTCCTGTGCAATGTATCATCGACTGTAGGATCTGTAGGGTCCTTGTTCACTTTGACCAGATACTTTTCGCTTAACGCTTTATCGAAGACGGGGAGTATGCGGTTCTCAATTTGATGTGTTGTAACGTACAAAAGACTGCTGTCGTCTTTGTCCGAGATTTGAGCCCAGGAACTCGAACACAACTCCCTCGTTGGAATACCTTGTGCAACGTTCTCAGGAGGGGTGAGAATACCAGCAACAGACGCAAAGTTTGCATTGAAAGGCACGTACTCGATACGTCCCGTGAGTTCTTGGCCAAGCCACAAGCTTTCGAAATTCTGCTGGGAAAAGTCGTACTTGGAATTTATGACAGGGTAAAATTGAAGAGCAGTGGACATCAAGAGCCCTGCAAGTGCCTTGGGCTTATCTATCACAGCCATTGAGGTGTCGATGAGTTGGGTGTAGCTTTCGTGCCTTACTCTGCCGGTGAAGACATTTCTAGCACGGGTAAGATCGAAGACCTTTGTTTCGTTTGCACTCACATCAGCCAATCCATTCACGAGCTGATTTGTCTCGAAGTACCCTGGTGGAAACTTGTTCAACTTTTGTTCGTAAATGGCACGGCTCTTGAAAAAACGAACGCCAAACTTCTCCAAATCAGGGTCTCCGAGGGCCTCAGAGATGTCGCGAGCTAGCGGAATTGTCTGGGTAGATAAAACAATGGCTCTCTCGAAGCTGCAAAGTAGAGGGGCAAGAGACATCATCAAAGACTCCGACGGCTTGAAGAAACTCTTGTTAATGGCCCGTTGCAAGTACACGAACCGGACCTCTTGTTCAGGCAAGGAGAAGTCTGATATGCCCTCTTCAGTCAAATATTTCCCAAACGATTCGGGGAGCTTCATATCGGTCCTCTTGGCTACCAGCAAGATATCCTTCTTGAGGTCCGGCCTGACAGAAGTATCATCCATGAAGGTTATTTCGATAGGCAAGGTATTGTTGCTAGCTCTGAGCACCTTAATGAGTCTGATTGCTCTTACAAGCTGTTTATTTCTGGAAGGGCCGGGGAGGATTGGAATAACAATGCCGTCGCCCTGACCCTTCCGCATGAGCTGTTTGGCAAAACAGTCGTTAGTTTGCAGCGAGGATTGTTTTGGTTTATTCCCATTATAATCAATTCTTGGAGGCTCTCCCAGGAGAAATGGAAAAAGCGCAGGAGAAACTTGCTCGCAAAGCCAGGCCTGTTTGGAAGCAGCCTGGTTTTCTTCCAAAAAGCACCTTCCAAATGCCCTCATATGAGCCATGTCGTTGACAAATGCCTCTTCAAATTTGCTGTGTTCGGAAGTGAGCTTGTAAAAGTTCTCCAATAACTTACTTTCGTAGTTATCTTCGATCTTCTTATGCTTCCGGCGAGACTCTTTTCTGTATTTCTTGCCCTCTTCTCTGAGCCACTTGGTTTTCTTGAAAACAAGTCCATCGTGCTGGAATTTAGCTTGCTCTTCCAAAGTAAGCCTGTCTAGCTTATTGAATTGACCAAAGTACGACTTGCATTTGCCTTCAAGGCTCTGTTCCTTGTTCTTCCATTTGGCGTAGATTGGGTTGGAGTATCGGCTTCGGCGGGTTGTGACTTCTAGTTTCTCAATCGTTGGTAACGACTGAGGCCGTTCGAATCTGGTGAATGCTATCAATGCCAATAGAAGCAATGCCACGAGCACTAGACGTTTCTTTATTCTGAACATTCTTGGCTATTGAAGACGAACTAACAAACATTCAAGTGAGAGCGCGGCTTTATAGCCGAATAGCCGATGAGTGAGATAAGTGAAGCAAACAGTAAGGGGAATTACAAAGGATGGTCGAATTTACAAGTTCTCATGACAATTGATTTCGATTATCGCTTGTTCTACCGGATTACACTATTTTCAAGTTGGCAGCCGTATCGCAAATATTCAACGGCTGGATGCTTCATGCTTACCTCCCAAAAAGCCCATTTACTCTCCGTGCCTCTCATTCCCCATAATGCTCCAGATCACCCCTAGAAGAACGCCTGAAAGGGTGCCACGCTCCAAATGCCCCTCAGTTCATCGAGAGATTGCGTAGATCCTCATTGAGCCCCGAGTTATCTGGCTCAATACGCTCTTCCCTCAAAATATCCTTCTTCTCTCCCTTCTCCTCCTTGTGGCCAGCACTAGTTGGAGTCATGATCTGGTTGCTGTATCCTGGAGCAACCTTTCTTTGCACGCTTTTGAGCCACTCTTGGTACTTTTTCTGTGCATCTTTCTGTGCATCTGTCTTGAAGTGGGCTTTTCCAAAATCCTCGATCTCCTTCTTCCACGACTCGAGGTCTGCTTCTGTGACATTCAACCGTGGAGGAACCACGTTGGCAGGTAGGTTGGGGATCAACTTGGCATAGTTGGTGTTGAGAGCTATTGGTTTTGGGGGTTGAAAGGCCGGGTTTTTCAAAAGAGGAACTTGCTGGAGTAGCGGGTCGGCTGACGTTAGTTAGCATTCGAATCCTTTGGGCAATGTCACATACGTTGATTGGTATCGTCCATGGTTATCCAGTTGCTGAGATGTAGTACTATTCGCACAAGACTATACCCAGAAACAGACCCATCACCTTCCCACATCTTTCGGCAATTCCCACCAATTACGCTTCCTACACTTGTCCACGTTATTCGTATATATAGTACACGGCTCCTGGAGCCCAGATGCAGCGGCCACAGCCATTAGTTGTCCTTGTAGTGACGGATCAAGATGTATGCGTTTTCCTGCTTCAAGCTCGACAAAGAGCGGTAGCCACCCTCCAAACGCATCAACAAACCACCAAAAGAAATGTACACCGCCATCTTGTCGTTATCCTGGCTCTCCTCGAACTTGTAGACAGTGCCAAACATGACGTAGTCGTAATCGTCGGCCAAAGAGCGGTCTCCTCTCTTAGGGGGTCTCCACGAGCCGTTAGATGTGATCATGGAGTCCTCGTTACCCAAAGAAGAGGCCAAGGTAATCGTCAACGAGTCGCTTTCCTTGACTGGGAACAACTCGCTGTTGATGTCCAAGGTGATCTTGATATCCTGGGCAGTGGAAGACTGGCCCTCTATGCGGCTGACCTTATTGTATCTAGCGTCGTCGACAGAGTCGACGTTGAACATATCCTCAAACAAGATCCCGGACATGGCGAAGTGGTTGTCTTAAACAAGCTCTGGTTGAGCTCTGAGGTTTTTTTCGATGCCCAGCGGTTTGATGTCACGTGCCTCGGCACGTGCGGTGTCTTGCTCGTTTTGTTTCTAAATTAACCTGGAGGGGCATAACCAGATCAGATAACTTCGCCTCGGTCTACTATTCTTACTTTCCGGCTACACCACCCAGACACAGTATGGAAAAACGCACAACAGAGGTGAGATCTCATCCGGTACAGAGGCCCCAATCCTCGTCCAACACAGGCGTCATTTTCGTGTACCTCTTGCCGCTCGTTATTCTTCTGGGAGTCCTTTGCTACGCTTTTGGACTTGACATGTTCAAAGAGTCGCCAACTGCTGCTTTTGCGCTTTTGAAAGAAGCCGTCTTGGGAGGTTCTAACGACCGTCTTACAAAAAGAAAAGCATTCACTGACGAGATCGGTTTCCGTGTCTTGGTTGGCATTGGTGTGTTTGCTGTCTTGAACGTTATCGTGATCACGGTCCACCACATTGTGCAAAAGATCGCCAGGTCCACGAACTCCTACAAGACCGTTGACCATGTGATCTCTCCTTTTTAGGCTGTGTCTACAGCAGTAAGGGGGCCAGTGCACCCATCTTCACTTCTGGGAAGAGCTCTATTCGTTCCTAATTGGATGAGTAGTTTGCATCAGACTTTTCCCTGGCTTTTATTTGGGGTTTCCTTTGGAAACCCCTTTGGTCTTTTATCGGTTCATAACAAAATACGCTTCGCAATGCAAGGGCATGTCCCATCACTGGGTCCACTTTCCATTATCCTCTGACATTCACCCTAGCAATATACTAACCTCTTTACTCAATTACAAACTCCTCACCCAATCATTCCTTTTTCCCGTGTGCTCTCGTTGAGATTATAGGCACCTTGTTAGTGCATGTTGCTCGCTATCTAAGAAGTCTTTATCTAAGCCCTTCCGCAACTTTTCTCATTGAACATCTACCACAATGACTGCTTCCACGCCCAAGCGATTGCTCCAATTGGCGTGTTCGATAGCCTGGTGTCTTCTATCTGCGGGTATTGTTTTTGGATTTGCTGCAATTAAACCAGTGCTTATTGCCCAAGGCGTCTATCTGGATAGATGTGATATCGCTGCCGATGACAGCCAAATCCCCTGTTCCGAACAGGATTTGGCATTGAACATGTTGTTTACCGTGGCATGTATGGTGACGAATATTTCGGCGTTGCCTGTCGGGTACGTTTTGGACAGTTATGGTCCAAAAGTGACGGGCATCATCGGGTCCTTCATCTTGGCGGTCGCTTCAATTGCCTTGGTTTACGCCCCAGTGGCTGAATTTGCCGACTTGTATCTCGCAGGTTACACACTATTGGCATTGGGTGGGCCTTTTGTCTTTATTTCTTGTTTCCAGTTGGCCAACTCGTTTCCCAAAAATTCAGGCACCATCTTGGCTTTGCTTACTGGAGCCTTTGATGCCTCGTCTGCCCTCTTTTTAGGGTATAGAGTGGTCTTTACCAACTATTTCGAGTTGCCCATCTCAAGCTTTTTCACCTACTATTTAGTGGTCCCTGTGTTCATCTTCGTTTGTCAACTCACAATCATGCCCACAGAATCATACAAAACTGTGGGCACTCTAGCCAAAATAGCTGAAACCGCAATTGACGAGTCAGGCCGTCCTTTGGATAAAGCAAAGCTTTTGCCGCTGGATAGGGACACAGTTCCTGAGCCTGTGGAACAAGCCAGTATGTCCGAAACAACCAACTTGTTGATGAGAAGGGCCTCTTTTGGAGCCCAGGAGTACGACAGAAGAAGAGGTCTGACTATTTCCAGAGCATCGAGGTCCTCGGTCAAATCTGTATATGAACAGGATGCGGAGGACAAGCTCTTTGAGTCTACCGGAGGTGTATTTGGAATCTTGCACGGGTACGAAATCAACGAGCAGATGAAGTCGCCATGGTTCTACTTGATGGTTATTTTTACCACCATTCAAATGCTTAGAATCAATTTCTTCGTGGCCACCATCAGGGCTCAGGAAACCTATTTGTATAATGGAGACCAGGAGCTTGCTTCACAGATCAACCATTTTTTCGACATTGCCTTACCTTTAGGTGGACTCGTTGCCATCCCTTTTATTGGTTTGATTCTCGACCGCTTGGCCACTCTTACCGTATTGTGGATTCTTTCTCTGGTATCTGTCTTGGTGGGTATCCTTGGCCTTGTGTCATGGCTTCCAGGCACTTACGCAGGTATCATCTTATTTGTGGTTTACAGACCATTTTACTATACAGCCGTCTCTGACTTCTGTGCCAAGGTGTTCGGCTTCGAGACTTTTGGTACCATCTACGGTACAATTATTTGCATTTCTGGCATGTGCAACATTTTGCAGCAGCTCTTGGACCGTATCACGCACTCCGTGTTTGACATGAACCCTGGCCCTGTAAATACGGTCTTGACTGTCCTCACGATTGTATTTGCGTTCGCCATAATCTTCTTTGTCAGATCCCAAGAGATGGAGATGAAGAGAAGAAACTTAGAGTTGGAGGCGCAGAATGCGTCAACGCTGCTGATTCCCCATTGATGTTATATATTCCTTAATTCCAGCACTATTCATGTCTCCGTTTAGACTTCCTGAGCCGTTTGGCTTCGTCGGCTACGGCATCAGGGTCCAAAGCTCTAAGTTCCTGAGCAAATTGAACACCTGAGTAAGCCGAGAGCGTCTTTGGAGGTTCTTCCTTCGCCTGGCTCTGGCACTGAAGATGTCCTAATTCGTGGGGTTCCTCGGTTTCTGGCAAATCAGCCTGAGGAATACCGTTCAAAACGTCAGCTTTCGACATCACTTCTTCTCTTCCTTTTTCTTCTTATCTTCCTTCTCGATCTCTCTTCTCGATCCCTTGATGAGCTCCAAATGACCGACTCTGCTGGCAATCAACTTTTCTGTTCCAGCCAGACCACTGAGAGACTTTTGGAGTTTGTAGGCTTGCTTTGCCGAGGACTTCTTTGGTTTAATGACTCTTGGAGCGGAGGAACGTGGGTTTTGCTGTTTTTTGGTCACTCTGGCCTTTGCCTTAGACTTGAGCTTGAGATTACCCTGAGCCATAGAGAAGAGAGTGGTTTATGATGTACCGATGCCTCTGCAGGAGGGATGAGATGAACCACACCGGTTGCAAAATGGTGAAGATTATGGAAAGACAAGTGGGTGGGTTAGGGAAAATAAAAACAAAGAGTTCAGTTTTTTATCAGGTTTGAGGATGGGCTTTTGCTGTTGGGTTTTGGCTACGGGTGTTGGTGAAGAGCTGCTTGAAAGTCCATGTCAAGGTGAAGAGAAGAATCACATTAAGAAATCCACCTCAAAAGGGATTCGCCATAATAATCGAAAGCTTTTCTCCTCCAAAACACTGAAAATAAATTATCTTTCTAGAAGGACCTCCCTCTACAAATCTTGCGAACTGTCACTAGTACGCAATGCGATTAATTAGGCACAGAGTACTAATTACAGAGGAGTCAACCACGACACTTCAAAGCCCCTACTTGCTCTGCAACACCCAAAGTCAAAAAGAACCAATCATTCACTCATTCTCTAAAAAACCCTCCTACGTTCCTCCCTTCACTCTCCCATTTAACAGCTGACTCATAGACCACCTCTGACTCCGTTTCGCGACGAGGCCAAATTTCCAAACCTCATCTCTGCACTGCAAGCTGATCCCATCTTCCTGATCTCTTCAGGCTACGTCCTTACACCCAAAGGGCCAAATTTCATGAGCGGTTTTCTCATCTTGCCAGGGCCTCAGGCCTTGTCCAAATTCAGAGTCTCCAACTTGGTGCAAGAGTTGGAGAAGAACTTGAACCAGCAGGGCGTAATCGCCAGCGTTTCCTCTGCTTACACCCACTATGTGTCTTTGAAGAAGGAGTTGACTCCAGCACAGTTGAAATTGACGGAGGTTTTGTTGACCTACGACTCCCCAGCCGACTTGGCCATTGAGGGCGATGCCCTTTTGCAGAAGTTGGTTTCTGTGTCTGGAGATGACAAGACCCCATTTGAAGGCTTGAGCGAGGCCAATGTGCTTGTGAGAGTCTTGCCCAGACCAGGCACTATCTCTCCTTGGTCATCGAAGGCTACGGATATTGCGAATATTGTCGGTATGGGCGACAAGATCGAGAGAATCGAAAGAGGCATCTCGCTCTTGATTTCTGCCACTGAAGGCTTCGACTTGTTGGGTGCTTTGAACGCTCGTGGCGGCGAGATCTTGACTTCTGTGTTTGACAGAATGACTCAGCAGCTCTACATCAACGAGAACGCACCCAAGCACGACGACTTGTTTGCCCACCACCAGCCAAAACCTTTGGTTCACGTGGACATCACTTCTTCTCCAGACAATTTGGTGAAGGCCAACACCGACTTAGGTTTGGCTCTCGATAAGGGCGAAATCGAGTACTTGATCAATGCCTTCACTAAGGTCATTGGCAGAGACCCCACGGATGTGGAGCTTTTCATGTTTGCCCAGGTCAATTCGGAGCATTGTAGACACAAGATCTTCAATGCCGACTGGACCATTGACGGCGTTAAGAAGGACTTGTCGTTGTTCAAGATGATCAGAAACACTCACAACAAGAATCCTCAGTTTACTGTCTCTGCGTACTCCGACAATGCAGCCGTCTTTGAGGGCCCCAACGGTTACCTTTTCACTCCCGACTTCCAGACCAAGGAGTGGAAGTCGATCAAGGAAAACGTATTTACTTTGGTCAAGGTCGAGACCCACAACCACCCCACCGCTGTGTCTCCTTTCCCTGGTGCTGCCACTGGTTCTGGTGGTGAGATCAGAGACGAGGGAGCTGTGGGCCGTGGATCCAAGTCCAAGGCCGGATTGTCTGGATTTTCCGTTTCCGACTTGAACATCCCAACTTTGCCTCAACCATGGGAGCGTGACATTGGTAAGCCTAAGCACATTGCCTCTGCTTTGGACATCATGATCGAGGCTCCTTTGGGCTCTGCTGCTTTCAACAACGAGTTTGGTAGACCAGCCATCAACGGTTATTTCAGAACATTGACCACAGAGGTCAAGAACCACAAGGGTGAGAGCGAGTTCAGAGGTTTCCACAAGCCTATCATGTTGGCTGGTGGTATGGGTGCCATAAGACCCGACTTGGCTTTGAAAGACACCAAGATCACTCCAGGTTCCCACCTCATCGTTTTGGGAGGCCAGTGTATGTTGATTGGTTTGGGTGGTGGTGCTGCCTCTTCCGTTTCTTCAGGTGAGGGCTCAGCTGAGCTCGACTTTGCTTCTGTCCAGAGAGGCAACCCTGAAATTCAAAGAAGAGCCCAGCAGGTCATCGATGCTTGTGTCTCTCTTGGTGCTGATAAAAGCCCCATCCAGTCAATCCACGATGTGGGTGCTGGTGGTTTGTCCAATGCTTTGCCTGAGTTGGTCCACGACAACGACTTGGGTGCCAGATTTGAATTGAGATCAATTCTTTCGCTTGAGCCCGGTATGTCTCCTATGGAGATTTGGTGTAACGAGTCTCAGGAGAGATACGTCATGGGCGTTGCTCCAGAGAATTTGGAGTTGTTCAAGAGCATCTGTGAAAGAGAGAGAGCCCCATACGCTGTGGTTGGCCAGGCTACCAAAGAGCAGCGTTTGGTCTTGACTGACTCTTTGTTGAAGACCACTCCCATCGATCTTGAAATGTCCGTTTTGTTCGGTAAACCACCCAAGATGTCCAGAGAGGCCACTACTCAGAACTTGCAATTGACTCCTTTTGCTACCTCTGGGTTGTCCGTCGAAGAGTCCGTCAAGAATGTGTTGCAGCTCCCAGCCGTGGGTTCCAAGAATTTCTTGATCACCATCGGTGACAGGTTCGTCACTGGATTGGTCGATCGTGACCAAATGGTTGGTCCATGGCAGGTTCCCGTTGCCGATGTTGGTGTCACTGCCACTTCTCTCGGTGATTCCATTTTGGTCACCGGTGAAGCCATGGCCATGGGAGAAAAGCCTACTTTGGCTTTGATCTCTGCTTCTGCTTCCGCCAAGATGGCTGTAGCTGAGTCTTTGCTCAACCTCTTCGCTGCTGATATTCCTGCCATCGACAGAGTCAAGTTGTCTGCCAATTGGATGTCTGCTGCTTCCCACGATGGTGAGGGTGCCAAGTTGTATGAGGCTGTTCAGGCCATTGGCTTGGACTTGTGTCCTGACTTGGGTGTCTCCATTCCAGTCGGTAAGGACTCTATGTCCATGAAAATGAAGTGGGACGATAAGGAGATCACTGCTCCATTGTCTTTGTGTATCACTGCCTTTGGTCCAGTGTCCAACACCTCAAAGACTTGGACTCCTCAGCTCAAGTCGACTAACGAAGACACCGTGTTGGTGTTGGTTGACTTGGCTAAGGATGTGAAGAAGGCTCTTGGTGGTTCTGCTTTGGCTCAGGTTTACAAGCAAGTTGGTAACGACGCTCCTACTGTCCACTCTCACGAGCTCTTCAAGGGATTCTTGAACGCTTTGATTGCCTTGCACCAGGATGTCAATGTCTTGGCCTACCACGACAGATCGGAAGGTGGTTTGTTCACCACTATTGCTGAAATGGCCTTCGCTGGTAGATGCGGTGCTCAGGTCAACTTGCCTACTGACGAGGATGCTTTGACTGAGTTGTTCAACGAGGAGCTTGGAGCCGTCTTCCAAATCAAGTCTGCTGATCTTGAGAAGTTCGTCAAGGTTTTGGGTGACAACAAGGTCTCCGAGAAGTACGTTTCTGTCATTGGTAAGCCTACGAAAGAGCAGACGCTTACCTTCAAGCAGAATGGTGAGACTGTCTACGAGAACACCAGAGCTACTTTGCAGAAGTTGTGGAGCAACACCTCCTACCACATTCAGAAGCTCAGAGACAACCCAGAAACCAGCACTGAGGAGTACGAGGCCATTGGTGACGATGCTGATCCAGGTTTGCTGTACAATTTGACTTTCGATCCCAAGAACTTCAAGATTCCTGCCGGTGACAAGAAACCCAAGGTAGCTATCTTGAGGGAGCAGGGTGTCAACTCGCAGCAGGAGATGGCTTGGTCATTCTCCCAGGCAGGCTTCGATGTTTACGACGTTCACATGTCTGACATTTTGAGCGGCAAGGTGACGTTGGATCAGTTCACTGGTATTGCTGCCTGCGGTGGTTTCTCTTACGGTGACGTTCTCGGTGCTGGCGCTGGATGGGCCAAATCTGTCTTGTTCAACGAAAAAGCCAGAGAAGAATTCAGAAAGTTTTTCAACGACAGAGAGGACACTTTTGCCATTGGTGCCTGTAATGGATGTCAATTCTTGAGCAGAATCGCCGAATTGATTCCTGGTACTGAGCACTGGCCAACGTTCGAGAGGAACTTGAGTGAGCAGTATGAGGCAAGATATGTTATGGTGGAGGTAGACGAGACGCAAGACAATAAGTCGATTTTCTTGCAAAAATTGAAGGGCTCCAAGTTCCCAATCGTTGTTGCCCATGGAGAAGGCAGGGCCTCTTTTGAAGACCAGACCAGACAGGAGGCTTTCCTCACCGAGGATAAGCAGTCTGTGATTAGATACGTGGACAACTACGGAAGCGTTGCTAAGACATACCCATTCAACCCCAACGGCTCTCCTGAGGGTATTGCTGGTATTTCTAATGCCAACGGCAGAGTTTTGGCCATGATGCCTCACCCTGAGAGAACCACCAGGTTGGAGTCCAACTCGTACTACCCAGCGGAAAAGTACGCTGAGTGGGAGGGCTATGGACCCTGGATTGCCTTGTTCAAGTCCGCCAGAGAGTGGGTTGGAGAAAAGTTTTGAATTTGTACGATAGAAAGACACTGAATACATATTATAGGATACGCTTTGCTGGGTCTATGGGGTAGTTACTTGGGATTTCATCATCTACCATGGTACCGTAAATATGACCTTGATCGTGAGAAATTGTGTTGTTTAGAAGTGGTGATTCATTAAAGCCACAGCCGAAAGGATAATACTGAAACTCTCTGGTTTACCGGTCTGCTCTTCTTAAAATATGAAGCTTTGGCAAAGCTTGAAGAGTTTGAAAGTAGTTCAGCTCAATTTTACATGCGCTACACTCCGTATAGCTTTTCGCAGCCATTAGAGTGTAAGCGCCAGACACCCTCGCCACAACCTAGGAGCGAAAATTGCCATTTGTTGAAAAGATATTCACTTCAGCATCTCAAATCCCAAATACAACACTCGAAAATGTCATTCGTGTAGTTTCTAGAGTAACACTCTAAGGCCGTGACACGTCACGTGATCTGAGACACCTGACCAGTTTTTGAGAAATTTGTGGTCGTGTCCAAGCCCAAAAGCTCGTCTGGTCCCTCACAAAAAATTTTTCAGTCTCACTCTTGAAAAACCATCAACTACAACTAATAATGTCTGCCCACCAGATCTTGTCCAAGAAGAGAAAGCTCGTCGCCGACGGTGTCTTCTACGCTGAATTGAACGAATTCTTCACCAGAGAGTTGGCCGAGCAGGGTTACGCTGGTGTCGAGGTCAGAAAGACCCCAACCAAGTTGGAGGTTATTGTCAAGGCCTCTAACACCCAGGGTGTCTTGGGCGAGCAGGGTAGAAGAATCCACGAGTTGACTTCTATGATCGTCAAGAGATTCAAGCTCTCCCCAGAGGGTATTGTGATCTACGCCGAGAGAGTCGAGGAGAGAGCTCTTTCTGCTGCTGTCCAGGCTGAGGCTTTGAAGGCCAAGTTGTTGGCTGGTCTCCCAATCAGAAGAGCCGCTTACGGTGTCTTGAGATTCTCCATGGGTGCTGGTGCCAAGGGTGTTGAGGTTGTCATCTCCGGTAAGTTGAGAGCTGCCAGAGCCAAGTCCCAGAAGTACGCCGACGGTTTCATGATCCACTCCGGTCAGCCAACCAAGGACTTCATTGACTCTGCCATCAGACACGTCTTGATGAGACAGGGTGTTTTGGGTATCAAGGTCAAGATCATGAGAGACCCAGCTAAGAACAGATTCGGTCCTAAGTCTTTGCCTGACGCTGTCAAGATCGCCGAGTACAAGGACGAGGACGAGCCAGTCACCACCCCAACCGTCAAGGTCCACAAGCAGGAGGCTGCTCCTGAGGCCGCCGCTGAGGCTGCCGCTCCCCAGGCTGCTGCTGCTCCTCAGGCTGCTGCTTAAGTGTAACTTAATATATAATACGTTGCCTCATATATTGTAGTGTATTTGGTACGCTTCTCTGAGATTCAAACGTTTGATGTGTAACCAACATTTTGGACTTTTAGGAATAGTGAATCCCAGGTCTTCTAAATTTGAGAGTTTGAGGAGATTTTAATGGATCTTATGTGGATATTTCACAACACAAGGGTGAATAGTGCTAACTTTCTATTCCAATACCCGAGACCACGAAAGAACGCTGTTCATGTATATTTATGAGGTATGCTTGTTTTCCTCTAAAGCTCTGGATCCAAGGCTTCGAGTGAAAATGACCGCTTCAGGAGGCATGCTATACGGTCAGTCGATTATTGCGGAAGGTAAAACACTATAGCATCCTTAAATAAGCCGTTTTTAGAGCTTCGGATTTTACATCCTCAATTTGAAGTTTGTTACTTTTGGCCATTTCCCCTTCATCTGTGTATTCTCAGGATTGGCTGCGAAAAGTTTTGAATCATGGTCATCGTATCAACGAACACAACTACCATAAAATCAAAAACGACAGCAATCAGAATTTTTTTGTTCCATTATGAGGAAGCTTCGTCGAAATTATAACGTAGATTTTCTCTAAGAGTACTCAGGCACAACTACAGTCACAGCTTCTAGTGCCACGAATTTACAAGCTGGTGTATGATTAACCTGGGATAAAATGGACTGGCTTTCACTCGAGCGAAGTCATTGAGCTCATCGAACTACGGCCTCTGACCCTTCCTTCAAAAGAGATCGGCTTTTTAAAAAGATAACAAACATTTTAAACAACTCTAAACTCGACTCGATTTTTATCCATTAACCGAACCTCCTCTACTTCTCGGTCATCGAAAAATATTCAGATTTCAAAATGAAGGATTTTGCGAACAGTGGGAGATCGCGGCGTTTCTCTCGGCAGTAGTCAACCGACAATCTCACTAATGATAAGCAATAGTGGGCTGAGATAGGTGCATGACAGGGAGTCCGGCGGTTTCCTCGGAGATTATCCGAATGAGGCGCGCGACAATGTCGTCGCTGCCTCAGCAGCTCCCAGTTTATCGGGTCGAAAGGGCGGAAAATTTGAAGTTTAACAAAATGATCGTTCTCTGGAAATTCTTCTCATCATATCCATGTGCTTTTTGTGTCGCTCGGGTGGGAGCCTACGCTGATTGGTGGACCTCAGTAGCTGACCAAGCAACGACATTTTTTCGCTTAGACGATAAAATAGCATCCGATGGCGCCATAAAGTCGGATAAAAAAAGAGTGTTTTACATCTAAGTAGGTGCAGAAACCGGCTGCTTACCGATTGCCTTCCCGATCTTAGATGACTCTCCACGGATAATCTGGGGCCACACAGACATGCATTGATAGAGTGCGGGATGAGTGTGAAAATGCTCGGATTAACCATAACCGACCGGCTACAGCGGCCCCAGACCCATCCGGATAATCAAACTCTCCAAAAGCATCAAAAACCATCGCATATTAATTTTAATTGTTCTTATACTGCTCAATTGCAAAATGGCGTGTTTTGGATGCTCTTCCAGGGATGTGGACTGTACGTTTCTTACGTCATTCGGATGAACGGACCTCGGTTGTGGCTTCGGAGTTCTTTCCCCAGACGCATCATCCCGCAGATTCCCCGGATGTGCAAGTCCAGAGAAGATATAAAAACTGGGGCCCCAGACTTCTAAAAATCCACAATCTTTTTTCATGTTTACCCCAACCTACCTTGCTTTGTCCAACGACGTTTCCGAGCCCTTCGTGATCCCAGGCGTTTCGCCTACCTCCCCTAAGGCTGCTCCAACCAGTGTCTCTGGTGCCACCAGTCCGATCACTGACGCCTCTGTGGGCAGAGAGAGATCCGTTTCTATCATTGAGCTCAGCTAAACGGATAAATGACTCTTCACCATTTTACGAAATGGTTTTGGAAAGTTGATCTTTCAGTAATGACTATTTATTATGCCTAATGAATGAACAGTGACGATAAATTGCGTAGCACAGGCGGAATGCCTCCAGCTCCCTTCGCCATTGAATTCATGTGAAGAGCTTACAAAGACGAACAAAGAATTCAAGCTTCCTGTATTTTTCATAAACAACTGTGTTCCTGTACCACCTCCCCATTCTCTAGACCCGATCGACGAGACACCCGACCGGTTTCGTCTACACCAAATCTCCTATTCACAAATCTTCTTCCTATTTACAATGTTCCTAAACTCAGTTCCAAATTGGATAGAACTCGTTGTACTTTTTGGCATAGTAGGCAGTCAGAACAGCACCCAAACCCAAAAGCACCAAGGGAATGGGCTTCAGGAAGTTGGTGGGGATAGAACGGCCAATTCCCGCAGCAAGCAAGGCAGTAGAAGCGCCCAAGGCGATTTCCAAACCCCAGTCTTTGTTCTGCTTCAACAAGTAGCCAGCTCCAGCGTAAATGGCGCCGAAAGTGATTCCAGCGGCCAAAGAAGGAAAAGATCCTTTACGGGCATAACCAATTATTCCGCCGAGGGTGCACAATCCTGAGAGGGTGAAAGCTGGGTGTTCCATTTTTTAGGGGTGGTAAGTGAAACCCGAGGGCGGTGAAAATGAGGTGATTGGTGATATGTCACGTGACCTACTTCCCACCGGCAATGGAAATCTAGTCAAAAGAATGGGAAAGGACCACGCAGGAGTTTCTGAACAGTTCCTACCTCGAAAGAAAATAAGAAAAGTGCTGTGGCCGACCTAGGCTGTTCGATATGGAAAGACCAAAAAACTGATCACGTGACTTGATCCTGATGCGAACCGATCCACCCTGGCTCGCCGACTCCTCATACCGTTAGCCACGGGCCCTATCTGCCATACCCCTATTGCCCTAGCTCGGCAGCAAACACAGCAGCTCAACTACAGCAAGCCAATGGTATTAAGGATCTGCACGACCGTAGAAAGCGCCTTTATTTCGAAATTCACCGCTCCTCCAAAATCACCATTTTCCTACCACCACCACTGAATCAAGAAGTCTCTTAGCCCAGAGGCCAGGGCCCGCGTCACGTGCGCCAATATAGGCACTGAACAGTAGACGAATTAAGGTACGGGAAGATTCCGTTTGTGGAATCAGAGGAGGCCAGCTGCTGGATCAGGTCCTTACGTAGTGGAGTGGTGTGGTGAACCACGAGGTACCCAGCACGTAGCAACGGGGCCACCACGACCCACAAATTCCCTAAAAAAAGGGAATCATGTAAATCTCGAGCTGACGTTTTCGAATCAATTCTAAAATGAACAAAAAATTCATCGTGTCCCCCGTTTCCACAGGGCCTCCTCCTCAGTCAAGCTGCTCGCAGCCAGGAAGCCGCAACAAGGCGGGAAAAGCTCACATTCACGACGGGGCAGAAAAAAAACTTTCGCTGCCACAAAAAAAAATCTCCACCACTCCGGCGAAAACCATGAACCTCCTGCTGATTCTCCTGGACAACACTCCGCCGCCGCCGGTGCTGCTGTTGGTGCTGGCACCGACACCGACCCAGCTGATGAATGTGACCATCCACACGAGAAATGGCTCGAGAAATGGGCGCCTCGAGTCCGTGGGCGGCAACGACGCCGACTACTTGACCCGTTTCGAAGCAAACGCCAATGCCATCACCACCCTCGACGAGGCTCTTGTCTACTCACTGAGAGAACACACGCTTCTCGAAGAAAGGCGCCGTTTGCAGACGCTTTTGAAGAGAACTGGCGACTACAAAAACGGGTACGCCAATCGCATGACCACAGAGGCATTGCTAGTGGGGCCCGACACGCCGGAGGTGCCGTCATCACCTTGGGGATCCACCCGAGTGTCTACCAATGAAGAGGCCAAGAAGGCCAGACAGGCGGCTTTGGAGATCAACGCCTCCAGGTTTCTGAGCATGGTTGCGCCAGAGCCAGAATTGAAGGAGCCTGTGAAGAAGAAACGTGCTTCCGAGGATCTGGCGCTAGATAAACGCCGTAAACTCGACGATGATAAGCCCAAGAGCCGCGAGTCCAAGGAAAACGGGCGCCAGCGGATCAAGCAGATGAAAGACGACTTGGAGAAAACGCCGTCCCAGGGCCCCGGCGACGACCGCATGCTGCCCCAGAAATCCAAGGAACTCAAACTGGTGACCAAGCAGTACGATAACACGTTTGTTGCGATCTGGAAGGATCTCTCGAGAAAAGACGGGCCCAAGGTTCTGCGTTTGATGCAGCAGCTGAACCAGGCAAAGCTCATCAACCTCAGAAAGACTGCCATTTTGGCTGCTCGTGAGGCCAAGCGCTGGCAACTCAAGAATAACAAGAACCAGAAAGACTTAACGTCGAAGGCCAGGCGAGCCATGCGTGAGATGTTTAACTTCTGGAAACGCAACGACCGTTTGGAGCGTGACCGTCGGAAGAAGGAAGAGAAGGAATTGGTGGATAAGGCCAAGAAAGAGGAAGAGGAGCGTGAAGCCAAGCGCCAGTCCCGTAAGTTGGATTTCTTGATCACTCAAACCGAGTTGTACTCCCATTTCATTGGCAAGAAGATCAAGACCGACGAGATCGAGGGCACGGATTCGGATCCTAATTTGCACAAGAACGAAAACGACAGAGATTGGGACAAGTACCATGGCGTCAAAGGCGAGGCGGCCGATTTCCGTCTGCTTGACTTCGACCAAGATGATGAAGACGCTTTGCATAGGGCTGCTGCTGCCAACGCTCAAAGCGCCTTGGATGTGGCCAAACTGCGTGCCCAGGCTTTTGATGATGAGGAATTCCGTAACCCTGACACTAACGGTGAGGAGATGAACTTCCAGAATCCCACCTTGCTTGGTGACATGAGCGTTACTCAGCCAGACATGTTGAAGTGTACCTTAAAAGAGTACCAGGTCAAGGGTCTCAATTGGTTGGCCAACTTGTACGAACAGGGCATCAACGGCATTTTGGCCGACGAAATGGGTCTTGGTAAGACTGTGCAGAGTATCTCTGTTCTTGCGTACCTTGCTGAAACCCACAACATTTGGGGTCCTTACCTCGTGGTGACTCCAGCCTCTACATTGCATAACTGGCAACAGGAAATCACCAGGTTCGTGCCAGGCTTCAAGGTCTTGCCATACTGGGGAAGTGCCAAAGACCGTAAGGTTTTAAGAAAGTTCTGGGACAGAAAGAGTTTGCGGTACGATAAAGATAGTCCCTTCCACGTTCTCGTCACATCTTACCAGTTGGTTGTGGCCGATGCGCCATACTTCCAAAAAATGAAGTGGCAGTACATGATTTTGGATGAGGCTCAGGCCATCAAGTCCTCTTCATCATCTAGATGGAAGTCCTTGTTGAGTTTCTCATGCCGTAACCGTTTGCTTTTGACCGGAACCCCCATTCAAAACTCCATGCAAGAGCTTTGGGCCTTGTTGCATTTTATTATGCCGTCGTTGTTCGACTCTCACGACGAGTTCAGCGACTGGTTCTCCAAAGACATCGAGAGCCATGCCCAGTCGAACACCCAGCTCAACGAACAACAGCTTAAACGTTTGCATGTCATTCTCAAGCCTTTCATGTTGAGACGTGTGAAGAAGAATGTTCAAAGTGAGTTGGGTGATAAGGTGGAGATTGATCTCTTCTGTGACTTGACCAACAGACAACAGAAATACTACCAGATGTTGAAGTCGCAGATATCCATTATGGACTTGCTCGATGCTTCTAGCAACGATGACAGCACTCAGTCATTGATGAACTTGGTGATGCAATTCAGAAAAGTCTGCAACCATCCAGATCTTTTTGAAAGGGCTGATGTTAAGTCCAGCTTCTCCTTCGGATCTTTTGCTGAGACCTCTTCCTTTCTTCGTGAGACAGACTTGGAACTCGCCTACACGTCTCGCAACTTGATCGGCTACGATCTTCCAAAACTTGTGTATCAAGATTTGCTAACGCCCACTGAAAACAACGACCTCGGCTCAAAGCGAAAGATTTATGAGATGTTCAACATTTACAGTCCAAACAATATCAAAGATGACACAGCAGACAACTTTGGTTTCTTGAAATTCACAGATACCTCACCTCAAGAATTGCATCACATTTCTAAAAAGAACATTATCGAAAGAGCCATCGCCAACTCTGGTTACAACAATCAGAATAGAGAGAAGACAAACAGATTTCCTTATACATACGATGATGAAAAGTTCATTCCTTCGAACAAGAAACTTCTCATCAGAGAGCAAAATGAGAAGCTTTGCGATATCAGCAACTCCGTCCACCTCAAGGGCCTTTATTCTGTTAAGGACAAGGTCTATGAAGACATGTACATCAATGTGCTCGAGCCAGCTGCTGACCCTATCGCTGCGGCGGTTCCCGTTGAATTGAATTGCAGTAACATGTCGTTTAGCCATCGCAAGGCTGATCTTTTGTTTGACAAGAATCTCCGTTCCAGTCTTATCCCATTGTCACTCAATGAGGAACTCGATTTGATGAAGAAGAAGGTTCCTGTGCCTGAGTACCCTAAGTCCAACATGTTGCCCGAGCCAGTGAACAAATTAATCGATTACTCTAACATCCGCATGCCTTCTATGAACAGGTTCATCACCGAGTCGGGTAAGTTGTCGATGCTTGATAAGTTGCTTGACAATCTCAAAAATAACGACCATAGAGTTTTGATCTATTTCCAGATGACAAAGATGATGGATTTGATGGAAGAGTACTTGACGTTCAGACAACACAATTACATCAGATTGGACGGCTCTTCCAAGTTGGAGGATAGGAGAGACTTGGTTCATGATTGGCAGACTAAGCCGGAGATATTTGTGTTCTTGCTTTCCACAAGAGCTGGTGGTTTAGGTATTAACTTGACTGCTGCAGACACTGTGGTCTTTTATGACTCTGACTGGAACCCCACCATCGATTCTCAGGCTATGGATAGAGCACACAGACTTGGTCAAACAAAACAGGTGACAGTTTATAGACTTTTGACCAAGAACACTATTGAGGAGAGGATGAGAGATCGTGCCAAGCAGAAAGAACAAGTGCAACAGGTTGTTATGGAAGGAAAGGCCTCTGCCAAGAAGAAGGAGGACGTCGCAAATAAGAAGAAAGACGTTGCTTTCCTTCTTTTGGGCGGTGATGATAATGCAAATGAAACTCCATCTTCCACTCCCACTACTGGAGGAACAAATACGAATACTGGTGATTCAACGCCTTCTGTGGAACCTATGAGCAAGACTCTTGAGGCCATGTACCACGAGGGTGAAGGTCAATTCTCGGGAACGATCACGCCGCAAACTTAGGCGTTTAAAATAACCATTATAGTATGTCGTCATGAATCAATTAATATATATCATATGAAAAGGGGTTCTATAAAATAAAGGAATGTATCTTAGCTGGTTTGGGTGTTCTCATTTAGCTTCTTTTCTAAGTCAGCCATAAATGAAGGATCTACTGTTCGGTTCGATCGTGCACCCAGTTGTAGAAAATCGTCGCCTTCATTCAGCTCTCCAGGAGCGTCTAGCAGGCCCTTCTGCTTAAGCTCACAATTCTCGTTTTCCAAACTGTAAATTCGGGTGAAGCTCTCCTCTAGCTTCTTCTTTAGCTCTTCTTTAGAAATGCCTGGTGGCGCCGGGCCACTTATTAGGCTTGTTTTCGATATCTCTGCTTCATCCTCGTCTCCTGTTGTAGATGCAATTAAGTCGGTGATGCCCGATATATTCGAGTTTAAAGAGTTCACAGAGAACCTTCCCATCGATTGTCGGACACTTCTTCGTCGAGTGAGGGCTTCTAATGCAGCTTGGTTGAAAGCTTCGTAATTCGATGGAGGTGATGTTGCACCAGCACCTTCTAAACGTGAGTGGGAATCTTCTTTCAGTTCCCTAGGGGACTGTTTTGAGGCGTTGGTGTCCTTGGTGGTGGGCTCCTCGAACACTGTGAGTAAGCCAAGTTGCAATCCGGTCGAGAGTCGTTTATACCTCTTATCCAGACTACCAACCCTTGGGGAGCTTGAAATACTGTCTGACCGCGCAGGTTCTCCGTTTGATTGTGAAGAGTATCGTTTCTTCATGGAGCCCGATGTGCCAGTTTGAAAGGCCTTCGGATTGAAGTGCTCATTGCTGTTTAAAGAATTGCGTTGAGATGTCGAAGCGCTTGAAGTTTGAGAAGGTGGTCTGAACCGACGAGAATATTCCCCTTCGTAGTCGCTTCTGCAAACATTATATAACTCCATGCAGCCTCTTAGTTCACTTTGAAACAGTGCAAATATAGACATCTTCTCGTCGTATTCTTCCGAGTCATTGACTTCAGCAATAGCCTGACTATACTTCTTGAAATACAGTAGACTTGTTGTGACATTTGTCAACTTATTAATCAAGTTGTGGAGGTTCAATTCAGTGTCCAGCAAGAATAGCTCATCATCTCTTCGCTCGGGTGTTTTGTCTCTTGAAAGAACATCATCATTAGCATAATCTGTGGAGGCTTTAGTCTTGCTCAAGGCTTTGAATTTCTTGTTCAACGCAAGGAGCTGATCAAGAGTTTTGGTGTGTTCTTCGAATATGAGCTCCAACTTTGTGAGTCTTTCCGAAAAGTTGAGTTGGAAGACTTCAGCGTCATCAATGTGGAATGCATCATAAAGTTTGAGCATGAAGAAGTTCCTGAGAGGCGAATCATGGATGGTGAGGAGTTGGCAGATGAAGAACCGTCTTATGTTGTTGAAAGCGTTGAGCTTATCCTTGAGAATTTCCATTGTAAGCTGGTCCTCGGGATTCTCCACAATCTCCTCGAATATATGAGCCAACTGAACGTTATTGATCTCGCAATACTGCTCAAGAAGTTGGCCATTACACATGGGCAACAAGGTGCTTACGGAATGACGGATATTCAATAAAAGACAGTTCAAAAGCATGTTGAGGTGATTCTTCAACTCATCTGAGTATTTTGTGGTCGAATCAGTGTTGGATGTCTTGTTCATGAAAGCGAACATCTCAATCTCTTTCAAGGAGATCATGCTTGTGATCAATGTCTTGTTGACTCTGCAATTGGAGATCATAAAGTCGTCCAAGCTGCGCAAGCTTCTGGAGGCCGTGAGGGTTGTCCTAGCTCTCTTGCACTTGACGAGCTTGGTCGCCATTATGAGCAATATCTTGAACATAGTTATTCGGTTTGCATGCGATAAGTTTGACCGTATGTGATAGTTTTGCTTCAACAAGAAGATAATGAGCGAGATGATATTAAGCAAAAGTAGTGGGCTGCTGTATGCGGGGGGAAAGGAAAGGCGGTATTGTTTGTTGGTGACTTCCAAGACAGTCCCATCGTGTGAGAACTCTTTGACCAACTTGATGTGCAAAGATGAGTCGACCTCATTGCGGATCTGAACAAGATTATTAAGCGCCTGTTCGTTCTTAGAGAGCACCATGGACGCATCGAGGAGGTTCAGTACAACCAAGTTGTACTTAAAGCGCTCCACTATAGCGGTGTCCTTGTGCTCGAGGCAAAGGTATTTCTTGATGAACTTGTGGAAGTTGACTGTGGTAGACGGTAGTGTCTTGTGAACACTGGCACTGTACGAGGATGTTGCAAAAGAAGGTGTTTTCACAGAGTACTCTCTGAATCTCTGCTGATGGCTGTATTCGGAAGTCGAGGTCGAATTGAAACGGGGCCGAGGCGGCACGATGGGCTCCTCAATACCCCAGTCGGCTTCTGCTGGCAGGTAGTTGGATAGTAGGCTCAACTTGCCGAAGCCCAATTTGTCGAAGTTCATGGTATGTGATTATGTGCTCATGGACTGGAGATGGCGTAGACGACCTGGGAAAAATAGAGAAATTTGTCGATCTCCTCACTACCGATTAAAGGATTTGCTTCGGCAATCTCTGATCCAAAAGACAATTATCGTAGTTAACGAGCGTGCGGTCTTAAAGCTCGGATCGATGTGTGTTTTGATTCTGCGATTTCTGTACAAGCATCTGAAAACCCCCATGGGGTCGCACTTGGACCAACATGGTGGGAAGCTTTCATACGTATTAGAGATGAAACCCACAGAAGTATACGTAGAAGAATAAGGATTATTCTTGATATATGTACACGCCGAGTCGGTCCAAGACACTAGCGATATCTTTGCCTGACTCTTCCTACTTGAGCATGCCCATGTCGAACCCATTGAGGTCCATGTTGAGGTCTGCCCCCAAAAAGTTCATGCCAAAATCGTTGTCCATGAGTCTGTCCGGTTGTCCCTCGAGTCCGTCTCCGTTCATTCCTGGCACAAGAGGCGGCGGTTGCAGGGCAAAGTTTGTCAGGTTGGGTTCCAGATTGGGCTTCAGATCGTGCGCTGAGTTTGGACCCAGACTGGCGACCAGCTGAGGCGCCAGGTTACCATTATTGTACATGTAGTTTTCTCCCATTGGCATGCCCAACCCCTGGTTGGATTGAACTTGTTGATTAGGCTGATTCGGCTGGTTGGGCTGACTCGGCTGGTTGGGCTGCTGAGAGAGGGGAATTGTTGACTTGTTCTGGGGCATTTGACCGGGCTTTCTGTTATTTCGCCCTTGGTTCTGGGGCGCCCGGACCTGTTGCTGGGATACAGCGGCTCTTTGCTGAGGCTGTAGCTGGGGTCTTTGCGTAGCGACACTCGTCAGGTTGTGTCTCTTCGCTGCTGGCTGGGCTCTTCCCACAGTGAGCGGTGTCTGACCCGGAACCATGATTGCCAGGCTCTCCAGACCAGCTTGAGAGCCGAGGGCACCAGGGGTGGTTGCCGAGGAGGAAGCTTTTGGTGTTTTGCGGTCATTTTTCTTCGGTTTGGCCTTAGCCGCTGTTTGGGGCGCTCCTCCGGGGGTCTGCATTAGCATCTGGCCGTACTGGGGCTGTTGCTGGGGCGCATTAGGCGCCTGGCTGTTCTGCGGAAGTGGGTTGTTCTGGGGACCAGGACCGTCCTGGCCCATCTGGGAGATTTGGCCCGGGTCAAACCGGTTGGGAGCCATCGGCGGCGGCATCATATTCGGCGGGCTCTTCAGCGAGCTGTGGATGCTCCATAGTAGGCACCACCACTCGTACAAGTATGCATCGTTGAAGGCAGCGTCGCTGTTAAAATGGATCTTGGCCTCCTCCACAAGCATGGACGCCAGCTGGCTGCATCCCAGCTGGAGCAAGTATTGGTGGAGCATGGCGAAGAAGGACTCCTGGGGCAGCTCGTTGGCCCTAGAGAAGTTGAACGAGTCCATTGGGACAGATGGAAGCGGGGGGGGGTGGGAAAAGAACGGAACTATGCCTGTGCTCGAGAAGGGGCGTGTGTAAGGGTGTTTTGGCGGATGTCCAGCAAAAAATCGTCTAAATCAGGCGGTCGCTGTGGCCTTCTCCGTGTTCTTCAATATATTGGACGTACGACGGCGGGCTTTTTTTTTTGTCTCATATGGGTTCAATCCGCACAGGAGAGGTGAAGATTAGGCAGGGCAGATTCGCTTGCGTACACGGCTGCAGCAGCTGCAAGAAAGGAGAGGAGGGAGAAAACTGGGAATTGGAAGTGTTTTGATTTTTTATTTGCAAGAGCTGAAGAATATGGATTTTCTGAGATGATTGCAAATTTTGGCGGACGACGGCGAACCGTTCGCCCGTGGCCGGACTGTGGTGCCCTAGTACGGGCAGTCTGGTTTTGGTGGGGGAAAAAAGAAAAGAGATGGAGGAGAAAGGTGGAGGAATAATGAGAAAAGAATGTTCTTTCCGCTTAATCTAGCGTTTTTGGAGCTTTTCTAGATTTTGAAAACCACGGGTTCCGTGCTGGCGGCAGGTATCGGAGTCACCGTAAACTCGGGAGTCAAGATCTTTGGCGTGGAAGTTGTGGTGTATTTTGCGGCTAGAGTACGGCTAATTCCGTTGTGCATTAAAGTATAGGGAAGCTTTATGTTGTTTGTTCGAGGTTTCTTTTGGCCAGGAAGCAGCCAGAGCTGTGCTGGTGCAAGACTTAGTGGGCACCTTTTTTTCCAATAAGTGTTCTCCAACTTTCACCCTTTTGAAGTATTTCTAGAGCTTCGATGATACTTTGAACTCCTTGGCTTTGGCTTTTTGCCCAAGCGGATATGGTAACATTTTTCCAGTATCACTTCGTCATGACTACGTTGAAAAGTCTTTCCCAAAACTTCTCCAAGACTTTCTCCTCAAACTACTTTGTAAGAAATTCTTTCTTGGTAATCTTCCTCGCCATTAAGCCCCTACTTTGTGTTTATATGACAGTCTTAAATAATCTTTCTTTTCTAGAGTCTCGGGTGACAGCTCGACTCTCTCTGGTCACCCGTTCCCTCTAATAAATATAATATTCTTCCTGTTCATTCTCCAAATTTCCATGAAAATCCCTCCTCCTATTGATAGTTCTCGTGGTGGAACACACTTGCCATATCCTCGCCCTTCTCAAAGTATACGCCATGCAAGTTCAAGCTGGACAAGTTCTCGAAAATAACACTGAAGTACTGCTTCATCGGCTCGAGCTGGTGGACTATGTACGTTTTCAATGCCAGCTCGGAAACGTTGCAGCTGCTGAAGTGTTCGGCGATCCAGTCGCTGGAGTCTGCTTTCAAAAGCGACAGGCTGAAGCGGGCATTTTCGCCCAAAGGAACATGCCTCTCGTTTTGGAGTTTGTGGAGAATAGCATACATTACAAGGAAAAGCACTTGGCTCTCATCCACCTCAGGGTTCTCGTGTGCTACCTCGTCAAGCACCTTTTGCGACAACTCTTCTATAATGTCGTGGCAGCCTTGACACTGACATGTTCGCAACATCGACAGATGAAAATTGGACTTGTAGTATGCAAACGAGGTAAGAAAGTCGGGAAGCTCGAGTTTGCGGAGCCTCCGTCCAAAATCCGGTTTCTCGAACATGGAGAGAAAGAACGCATCCACAAGACGTCTGTTGATCTTGTGGGCATCTGAAACAGACGTTTCGCTGTCACCCGTCATTTTGAGGCAAGGAGTGGCAAAGTCGAGCTTCAATTCGACCAATCCAGTGAGCTGCTGGAGAAAGCTACTCAAAGGCTCGAGTTTCTGCTCGAGCATCTCCACCGGACGAAGCCAGTCGTCCTGAGGAAATGCTTCGATCTCAACTACCTCTAGTGCTGGAAGGCAACCATTTTCAGCTGCAAGAGCCGCAAATGAGTTGAAAAATGAACCGTAGCATGAACAGCCTACTTGATGGCAGTCCACTGTGAGTCTAAGCTTGGAAAGCTGGGGAAGATCTATGGAGCTTGCGATTGCAGCAAAGGCAAGCGGTGCTCCGTGGTTATGCAAATGTGATATCGAAAGGGATCTCAACTGGAGCTTTTCCTTGGTGTCAATGGAGGAAAGCACCCCTATGCCCTGGAGATTCCTGGAGGCACAAGTCAAGTTCCGGAGAGCTGTGGGGGTGTTAAAGTACTGGGTTTCCACCTCCTCATCCTCAAGTTCAATGTCAACGGAGGTGAACGTCGAAACGGCGTCTTCCAACTGGTCCATGGAGGAAACGGTGGTGTGGGTTAAGCTCGTGCCAACGGGCCGAACTGGCGGATCCATATGGAATGTTTTCAAAGGCAGATTCCGCAACGCATCCACAAACCGTGTTTGCATTTCTGTGGCCTCTGGAGCCTCGTAAGTGAAATGCTTCACTAGATCAGCATATCTCTCTAGAGCCTGGAGCAACAAACCAGCGCTTCTTTGATCCAAAACCAAGGAGCCGCTCCGCCCGCCCGAGTTCTTTCTGATCATTTCCAGATCAACCACGTTCAACGGCCGACTCGCCCCAACAACAACTGTCACCTTACGGTACAAGGCCTCCATGGCTAATGGTTGCAAAATACGGCAGGTTGCTGCCAAGCAGGCCAAGTCCTGCTGCGGAAGATACAGACATATTTGAGCCAAAATGGGGAAAGGTAGCGAGTCCATGTATAGCTAGCTGAGGAAGAATACGAGATGAATCATCGAGTTTATATTTTCATTGCCATGCACGATCCATGAATAGGGGTTTCGTCTAAGGCGGTGCACGGGTGTGACATGTGGAGCTGCTCGCGGAAATGCCCCACATCTATATACCTGCAGCGGTTTGCAGCCATTCCCAGACTAGATATTTCTCTTACAATCGGGTACCCATGTTCACATGGACGGCCTTGGCTTGTGTGTAGGTGGTAAGACCGTATTCGCCCAACTCACGGCCGTTTCCACTCAGCTTGACTCCGCCAAAGGGAACATGTACATCCGTGTCGTTGGATGAGTTGATCCAAACCATACCACTTTGGATGTCAGCAGCCATCTGGTGAGCCTTGACGAGGTTGGTGGTGAAAACGGCAGCACCCAAGCCGTACTCGGTGGAGTTGGCCATTTCGATCGCCTCCTCGTCGGTGGAGTACTTGATCACCGTCACCACAGGACCGAAGATCTCTTCACGTGCAACTCTGAAGGACTGCTGGACGTCGGTAAGAACGGTGGGCTGAATGAAAAAGCCCTTGCCTGGAACCTTGTTGGGCTCGCCTCCCAAAGCGACCTTGGCGCCTTCGTCCTTGCCAATCTTGATGTAGCCCAAAACCTTGTCGTACTGAACCTGAGACACCTGAGGCCCCACAACCGCCTCATTGTCGAAAACATCGCCTTGCTTGTAGTCGGACTTGACGTGGGCCACGAACTCCTTGACAAAGGCATCGTGAACCTTCTCGTGAACCAAGATTCTCGATGTAGCGCTGCAGATCTGGCCCTGGTTGGACATGATACCAACGGCTGCCCACTTGACGGCCTGGTCCAATTCGGCATCCTCCCTGATGATCATAGGCGACTTACCGCCCAATTCTGTCGTCACGGCCTTCATGTTTGAGGTAGCCAACTCAGAGACTATCTTACCTGTGGCAGTAGACCCAGTAAAGGCGACCTTGTCGACGTCGTGGTGACTAGCCAAGGCCGAGCCGGCAGTAGCACCGAAACCGGAGATGATGTTGACCACGCCAGGAGGAAAACCAGCCTCCTTGAAGTACTTGGCCACGAACAAGAGCGACAAAGGTGTGATTTCCGAGGTTTTCAACACCACCACATTGCCTGCAGCAAGAGCTGGGGCCAACTTCCATGCAGCCATGAGCAAGGGGTAGTTCCAGGGAATGATCTGGCCACAGATTCCAAAAGGCTCGTGCACAGTGTAGGCGAACTTTCTGGGGTCGTTCTGAATAACCTTACCGGTGATCTTGTCGGCCCATCCGGCGTAGTACTTGAAAACGTGGATAAACTCAGCCACGTCAAACTTGGCGTTCTGCTCCTTGGTCTTACCAGAGTCCCATGCCTCAATGGTGTTGATCAACTCGACATCTCTCTCCACTAACAAAGCGAACTTGTACAACAAATCGCCTCTTTCCTCGCCGGTGAATTTCTTCCACCCACCAAAAGCCTTTCTGGCAGCCTTCACAGCAATGTCCACATCTTCCTTTTCAGCAGCATAAACGGCACCATTGACCTCACCGGTGGATGGGTTGATGGACTCGAGGGTCTTGCCTTTTTGGGACTTGACAAACTCGTTATTGATGTACAAGCCAGATGGCTGCTTGAATTTGAGCCCGTTGGGCAAAGCGACTTCGTATTCCAATGGAAGAGACATGTTTTGGATTATGGAGGGAGGTATGTTCAATCCAGGAATTATATAGTGCTTGATAAGACAGCGCCTAAAAAATTGTTTTGGGAAGGTCTTTGCGGGCGCAATTTGTACCCTAGCGTGAAAAGTGGAGAGCCGAGAAGAAACGGTTTTTTGGACATTTGGGAATCGGGTGTTGTTTTATGGGAATAAGATTACGGATTTAATTACGACAGGTGTGGCAGAAATCGTGTATGGTGTTTGCCTGATACTTAGTTGTATTACGAGTTGGAGGAGGCAGTTGTCCTGGCTACTCGATTGATATCATGCGGTCTAACAGACTTTCGAGAGACCCCTGAATGAACTCCGAGGACGGAAACCTTGTTATTTTAGTGGCTGATGCCCCCCAATTGCTCTAGTATAGAGTTGTGGCTGAAACCTGGCTTACACGAAGGGTTCTGGGGTAATTAACTGGGGAAGCAAATACGATTATCAAGTTGTCGATTCGATTCATCTTAGTGTTCCACCTGATAAGTACGCATACACTTAACTTGTTCTTTTTAATTGGCCATTTATTGGCGAGTCTTGCCCCTCCTTTGGGGATCTCAGGATGGTTAGGTGGTGCATTCCGCTGCATGCAATTCCGACCTGTCAAAGTATGATGACACAATTCCTCGGCGGAAAACAAGTACATTTAATTCCCTTTAGAAAAAGAAGATCTGCTAAGAATGTGATCAAAATGCATTGTAAAGCCCCTCTCTTGTGGATCTCTTGCATTCGGAATTGGCGCCTTGCCTTGGTATCTCCTTCACATAAACCATATTCCGCTGTCCATACCCAACTACTTTTCTTCATGTCTGTTGATCTCTCCAACTTTAAATCGTCCCCGGCTCATAATGAGTTCCGCTCCGATACCTTCACCACACCTACGTTCTCCATGGTGAGCGCCTTGGCCAATTCATCTCTTGGAGACGCTGTATACAACGAGGACGCCTCGACTACTAGATTGGAAGATAAGGTCGCCAAGCTTGCGGGCAAAGAAGCTGGTCTTTTCTGTGTTTCGGGAACGCTACTGAACCAAATTGCATTGAGAGCAAATTTGTTTCAGCCTCCTCACGGTGTTCTTTGTGATCAAAGATCTCATATCTATATTCACGAAGCAGGTGGCTTACCTACACTTTCCCAGGCCATGGTACAGACTGTGTTGCCTAAAAATGGAATACACTTGACTTTGAAAGATGATATTTTGCCCAATTTTGTGCCTGACGACGGAGAGATCCACAGCTGTCCTACCAAGGTGATCTCCTTGGAAAACACATTGCATGGCATATTATTTCCTCTAGACGAAATCAAGAAGATCTCCGCATTTTGTAAGAAGAACAATGTTCGTTTGCACTTGGACGGTGCCCGTTTGTGGAATGCCTCCGCGGCGACCGGGGTCTCTGTTGCTGAGTACTCCTCCTATTTCGATTCCGTCTCTCTCTGCTTGTCAAAATCTTTGGGGGCGCCCATCGGCTCAGTACTCGTGGGACTGACCCAGTTTATTAAGAAAGCAAATCACTTCAGGAAACAGAACGGCGGTGGTATCAGACAAAGTGGTCTTTTGGCAGAAATGGCTCTGGTCGCTATAGACGAAAATATTGGGAAATTGACGAGAGTTGATGAGAAAGCCAAGGAGATAGGCAAGTTCTGTGAAGACAATGGGCTTGTCCTCGAGCATCCTGTTCATACCAATTTTGTCTTCATTGACCTTGCTGCGAGCAAGATAGATAACGACTTCTTTGTCAAGTCTGCAGAGAAACACGATATCAAGGCCTATGGAAGCCGTTTGGCTTTCCACTTCCAGGTCAGTGACGAAGCTATTGAGAATTTGAAGAAGGTTCTTAAAGAAACCGCCGATGAAGCCAAGAGAAACCCATGTGAGACAACGGAGGTGCAGAAGTTGTACAATGTATACGACTCCAAGTAACTATATAGACTTATAAAGGACGCATTGGGTCGTGATTTTGGAAGAGTAGGTACTCAGGCAGCATGAATACTTTTCCAAAAAGAAAGCCGGAAAGTGTGTGTGACTCAAACGGTCTTGATAATGGGACCAGTGCGTATCTAGATCTGATATCCATGTCAGTACTTCAAAGGACCAATGGATCATTGGGACCATAAACAAAACCCCACCGTTCTTTTCACATGCTCTAGAGTGGACAAAAGACTACGAGAGCTTTTGGACGATGACTATAACTTTGAGAGCTGTCTTCGTTTATTGAGCCTAACAGAACAACTCCAAGTCCGAAACGTGAAGCACAACAAGCAGCTTGCCTTATTATCGCGGTTGTTTACAAAAATAGTCACAAATTCTGTTTTTCAAAAGCTCCACCCAGAGGGCGACAAGAGCTTGTGGGAGGAAATAGAGTATCTGTTTGGTGAGCATGATAAGCCAGAGCTAAGAGGACGGCCCTTCGCTATTAATAACAGCAATTCCAATGATTTGTCATGTATTGCTGTGCTGCTAGACTCCAAGGTGATTGGCGTTGATCTCTCTCACGAGGAGCAGGATTCCATCTCTTCTTCTCGGTTCATGGACCAGTTCTCAGGCATATTTGGTGGCTCGGAAAGAGAGCAGCTCGAATCAATTGAGGACATTCCTTGCCGCTATGAGGGCTTTAATCATTTGTGGACGTTGAAGGAGGCTTTTACCAAGTACTTGGGCTGTGGCTTGAACATTGACCTCTCACTGTTCGCCTTTCGATTACTGAAGCTACCCGGCGATGGATGCCTACCGTTTGAGACGAACCAAAAGCTGCATCTTTATGACATTCATTGGGTCGAAAGCTCGATTGACTATTCGAAAGTGAATCATGATCTCCTCAAGCTGAAGCCCGAGCTACACTGTTACTCTACGACTTTAAAGTCGTCTGAAAAATTACCTGTAGTTGCTTCAATTATTACTGACCGCCCCTGTGGCGCTTTAGGGATACATATCGACCTCTATGAGTATTTAAAAGAAGTTATTGTATAAGTCAAGACTACTACTAATCGCAAAACCAGTACAGGATCGCCGGAATAAACCGTAATTTGCAACCGTCCGAGAAACATAAAACACAAAAGACGTCTCCAAAAATCCACTAAAAGCCTTTCCTTCATGACTTTTTAAAATGTGCTAGCTACCCCCAATTTCATGCCCCATAACCAACTTTCAAACTCCCACCACCTCCACAGCTTCTCCAAGTGTGCGAAACTAAAACATCTATGTCCTTCTTAGCCGAGAAACACGCCCACTACTTTCGGCTATGCCTGAAGCTGATGCCTGCCAAGGCCCAGTCTGAGGATTCCAATAAGCTAGCGCTTATCTATTTTGTTGTCCATGGCCTTGACTTGTTAGGTAGATTGGAGAAAGAGATCGACAGAGACGCTGCTGTTGCAGATATCTATGACTTCTTGATCCTGGATTACAACGGAGAGATCTCGGGTTTCCGATCCAGTATGACGTTTGAACTCGATAAGAAGAAAAACGAATACGATCTTCCCAATTTGCTGGCCACTTTCTTTGCCTTGGCGACGTTGTTAGCGTTCGAGGAGGACTACTCCAAGAGACTTGACAGAGAGAAGATCATGGCGTTTGTCAGTCGGTGCCAGATAAAAGAAGGAGAAAACGCTGGCTCCTTCACGCCTGTGCTTGATCTAAAGGGTGATCCCTGGGGCGAATCTGACCTTCGCTTGTGCTATATTGCAGCCGGTATAAGGAAAATGCTTGGATACGACAAAGTTGGAGAAAAGACGAATGACATAGACGTGACGGCCCTAGAGAAGTTCATTTTGAACAAGGTCAATGTCAATGGCGGGCTTTCTTCATCCTCCCACACTGAGTCCCACTCAGGCCTCACCTTCTGTGGCATAGCAGCGCTCAAACTTCTAAACAACGACCTCTCGACGCCCCAGCATGCAGATTGGGTCGAACTCACAAAAAGCTGGCTCGTTCACAGACAAGTCGATTACCCTCATGAACTCTATAGCGGCACATCCTACGAATACTACCAGACAAGTGACATCGGGGGCTTCAACGGCCGAGAAAACAAATTCGCCGATACATGCTATCTGTGGTGGGTTGTTGGCCTGTTGAATCTCTTGAGTGAAGATGGCGTGCAATTGATAAATGCTCCTGGTCTTCTCGAATACTTACTTGAGAGAACCCAACACAAGCTAATAGGGGGCTTCGCTAAGGATACCGAGGCATTTCCGGATCCGTTTCATTCCTTTCTTGCAGTGTGCAGCGTGTCCCTTTTAAAGCATTCGCTTGAGCTTTCCATCGAGGGAACTGACTTATTGCAGCCGGTAGACGGAGAATTGGTGATAAGCCAACGGCTGCGAAAGTTCCTAGATCACATGTGGCGGTAAATGGTCTCAAAACGCAGCGCACCGAGTACTATAAAATTCAGATCGGCATGCAATCGGGCAAATTCCTGATTGACCCAATGGGGGAAAGTTGGCCCGCGTGTCTTGTGATCGGTATCAATGCCTGAATTTAGCCCCTCTTAGGTGTTGATCGAGACGACGGCTATAATCAGCGGGACTTGCATATAGGGCGAACTTTAAGAACCGAAATCTGCTCAGTGGAGACCAAGGTCTTGCTTCTTTTTTGGAAAAACTCAGCACCGACTCCTTCCTGGTGTAACAATTTCAACAAACCTACTCATGGACCATGAGCAAACACCTCCAGCACCAAAAGCTTCGCTCGAAGCCAAGGTACCAACCACTACTATTCATCTCATTTCCGGAGGTACCGCAGGCTTAATATCCGCCTTCACTCTCCAGCCGCTAGATTTGTTGAAAACTAGATTGCAACAGCAGAGACGCAGTAACACGGGTTTGCAGACATCCATCAGCAAGGAGCTCAAGAAGTTGGCAAACATCAAAGACTTGTGGCGAGGTGCATTACCTTCGACTTTAAGGACATCTGTGGGTGCAGGGCTTTACTTCACAATTCTCTCGCAAACAAGAACATATTTGGCGAGTTTAAAGACGGTCCAGGAGAAGTCGTCTTCCAGTGTGTTGCCCAAGCTTTCGCATACAGAGAACTTGGCTACCGGGTTTGTGGTGAGAGCGGTTGTGGGAGTTATCACCATGCCCATCACGATCATCAAAACCAGATTCGAGTCCAACTTGTACAGTTACAATTCCATGTATGAGGGATTCGAAAGCGTTTACAATGAAGGTGAGGGCCCCAAGGGCTCGTACCGGAACTTCTTCAAGGGTACGGCTGCGACGTTAGCCAGAGACTGTCCCTACGCAGGGCTCTACGTTCTATTCTACGAGAGCTTCAAAAATGAAATCATGCCTTCGCTTTTGGTGCCTTTCAAAAGCAACATTCCTGACACTTACCTTGCCAGTGTGACGAATTCGCTGTCGGCAGTGTTGGCTGCGCTGGTGGCGACGGCAATAACCGCTCCTTTTGACGCAATCAAAACGAGACTACAGCTCATTGTCAGTGTCAACAGTACCCCCACGATATGGACAGCCACGAAGCAAATTGTACTGGAGCCTGGTGGAGCCCGCAACCTTTTCAACGGACTTTCGCTCAGATTGGGTCGCAAGGGCCTCAGCGCAGGCATCAGTTGGTGTATATACGAGGAGCTCCTTAAGTACATTTAAGGGCCAAATCATGTATCATAGACTGGGAAGATTTGCAACCGAAGTGATCCTTTGACGCAAATAACCCAAAATGAACAAAAATAACAGAAGATCTAATAAAGAGAACGTTTTCCGACATAGAATCAATGTCTTCTAAGAAGCAGAGTCTCCGACATGGTTGTTCGTCACGAGAATAAGGTCCATCAAGGCCGCTTAATTTGCAACTACAGAAATTCGATGTGCTATACAGAAACCTCTGATGTATGCCCACATCAGTTTTTAACTAGTGGCACGGTCCATCACATTGTGATTTGCACAATGCAGCTCCAACATATCACATCGAGGTCTTGAAGTTTACGACATTGTCGTACGTCTAGTCTCCTGGGACACGATGCATTTTTTGAACGGAATGTTTGAGGGAATAATTTGTTTTTCGTTTCATGCTCCCGAATGCCAGCTAAAGATAGATTCCGGCTAGAGATAGAGAAAAACAGGACCACTTGAACCGAGGCCGCGACGACATTTTTGCAGCCACTTCATTTTTTCCAACGCCATGGGCCATAGTCATGAGAAGCAGTTAATGTCAATCTATGACGATTTCTTATACATTTGGCGGAGAATGAAAGTGGAATCTTCATGTCATTCGTTTATCACTGAGGAAGGTATCCAGATCACTGTCTGTTTGAAGCCATTCAGATTTTGTGGAGGCTATAGTGATACTTCAGACGACAAGCTGTATACACGAACTGACATTCATCGACTTTCAAAAATCGGCCATAAATCGGCCATCACTTCACAACCTGTAAAATTGCTCTCTCAACGTTCTTGGGCTACGAACCATTCCGGCTGGTCCTGTGACAGAAGCAAGTGGGGCACCGGGAGGTACGGGTGTCTACAGACCTCGGACTCAAACCGGGGTAAGCCTTAGTCACCAACCTCCTACTTCAATGAACGACGACTTGATCAACAGTGCGGTCAGCTTTCTCAAGGACCCCAATGTGGCTCTGTCGCCACTTAACAAGAAAGTGGAATTCTTGGAGTCGAAAGGTCTCAACGAACGTGAAATCGAAGAAGCATTGAAGAGAGCGAATAATGACTCTTCTTCCTCGCCGTCCGCTTCGTCGTCAACAACAGTGACCCCCTCCACCAGCCAACAGCATGCTCCACCAGCTCCACCGGTCCCCTATGACTACTATGGAATGGCTCCTCAGCCTCCAGAGAGAACATGGAAGGATTATTTCATCATGGCTACCGCCACTGCCGGAGTTACCTACGGTTTGTACCAGGTCGTGTCACGGTACTTGATTCCCAGCATCATCCCGCCACTGCAGAGCCGGATCGATGCGGATAAAGAGGCGATCGATGAGGAGTTTATGAAGATTGATAAGGTTCTTGAGCAGCTAGGCTCTGAACAGAAGGAGATCAAGGATGCCAACGAGGGCAAGCTTAAAGAGATCGACGTGGTGATCGACAACATCAACGACTTCTTGAGCAAGTACAACAAGGACAAGTTGAAGTTCGACGACGACTTGCGGTTGATGAAGCTTGAGGTGGACAACTTGAAGAACAGTGTGGAGAAGAACATGAAGTTGACCAAGGACAATATCCAGGAAGAGCTCGGAGAAATCACGGAGGAGTTGGGCTCGTTGAAGAACTTGATCAAGGCCCGTAGCGGGGGCTCACTGGCGGAAAACAACGGGCCTCGTAAGGTGGCCCCAGTGTCTTCCATTCCCTCTGCTTCCGAGATCTTGAAAAAGGCCAAGGCCAAGAGCGCCAACAACGCCCCAACGAGCAGCTCGGCCACGTCAACGCAACCCAACAGCGGCGACCACAGCAATTCTAACAGCAACGCTGCTTCACCTCTGCTGAGCTTCGCCACGACGCTGAAGGTAACAAGGCCCTCCACGCCGGGCAATATCTTTGCCGCTGGCATTCCTGAGTGGCAACTCAAGCACAAGCAGGCCGAGGAGGAGGCTGAGAAAGAGGCCGCTGGACAGGGCGCAGACAAAGAGACAGCGAAGCCAGAGGAAGAGAAGGACCTGGCCCCTGCTTGGCAACAGCAGGCTACCAACGAAAACAACGACGACGAGGTGGTGAAGAATTCGATTGAAAATGTGGGTGTTCCAGCATGGCAGCTCAGCACTAACAGCAACTAATGTATAAAGCACACACCGCTAAGTCGAGTAATGTAGAGAAGACCCACAAGAGATTAGCCGGACTTTGGCTGTCTTTGGCCGAGAAGATTAGTAATTTGAAGCAAGAGACAGTAGAAGTTTTTATTAGTGAGGGAAGTGGATTTGGGTCAGCACTGACTGTTGAGACAGATATTACACTGTCTTCACAAAGCAAGTATCTACTGAATAACCGGAGAGTTGAAATAGTCAGACCGATCCTTTTGAGACTCATTATCACTACGATCTCTTCGACGACTTATCCATGGCTCCAAACTTGGTGTGATGGTCAGGACCTAAAAGAAACCACTATGGCTTTGAAGAGACCATGTTTCTACCAGAATACTCGCTTTGATTCTACATAGATGACTGAATTGCATTCGTTGAATTACAAGAAACTTAAAATTCGCCACTATTCTGACTAGAATCCGGCCACTCATTTGACAGCCCCTGCCCTCTCAAATGTCTCAAATCTATACTGACCCGTCTAAGCTGCCATGGTCCGACATCGTGCCACCTTTCTCTTCCAAACAGTCAAGAGTCACATCAAAAAATGCAAACTTAACTTTTAAATATTATTCTTCAAAACCAAACACCCTCTTGCTCCTTCCTTGTGACTGGCTGTTACCGCATTGAGCCCTTCCTGCGTCAACGTGTTGTAGCAACATTTCGCAGCCGCTTCAACCACCAACAAAGAGCTGCCAAGGGCTTTTAACCAATGAGGAGACCAATTATGCTGGAGCCTTTTGGCGAACAGCTTGAATTGATTCTGCGAGTGCATCTCCAGAATTTGCACTCCAAGCTGTACTCTGCTACGGCAGGTGTCAAACAGAACCTGGCATTGCATGGATACGATCAGCCAAAGGTGGACAGATCGGCTAGAGAAGGACAGCACAGGCGGCTTCCGTTAATCTTTCAAAATGACCAGACCGGTGTCTTGACGGCCGCAGGCCAAAGTGCCTACAGAGAAAACGGTGATGAGATGTCTCAGAACTGGAGACTGGGCGATCTCTCCAGGATTTCGGGAGTGACAAATAACCACATCTGGCCGCGAGCGTTTTCTAGCGAGCCTGTACCGCTGAGGACCTCTTCAGCTGCTCAGGAGCAGCGTTTCGTGGGTCTGGATGGCCACATGGGTCATGGAGGACTGAGCTACGCTTACATGAACCACCAGAGCATGCTATACAACCAGAGGGCGAATGTAGCACCGACAGCTTCTAAAGGACCAAATGGGTTCGGTAACCACGGGCTTGGTGGCCAGAATTGCTATAGCGATCAGAATGCTGGTCAGCAGACTCAGAGCTGGAACACTTCACAGACCACGCAAGACTACACAGGGTCAACCCACACGAACCAGGGCTCAAACATGTTTTCGGCGAATTTGTTTAACATGACGCCCTCGCTGCTGGCATCTTCCGTGTTGAGTTCTTCACGAACCAACGTCTCGAACCCCTCGTTAACCAGCCAGTCGCCTTCGAACTCGTTGTTCTCGAAAGATCTGCCAACCCACGAGTCTGATATTCAAGAGATCATCACCGAAGCTGAACCGGTGGCCAAACCAACAATGAACTCATGGAGCTCTGATCTCGAGGGTAGCCTTGAGGGCAGTCTTTTGCGGTCGATCTGGACTTCTCTGGTGGCTGAACCATCCAGCACAGTTCCCTTTGGTAAATGGTAGCTCTGGCAATGGCAATGGCAATGGCATTGGCAATGGGTATTAGGGTTGGTTTTGATGCTCCCAAGGTTTCTTTACATACCTAAGGTTTGAGGAGCACGCTCTCAAAAACTAATTCAGGTTAAACTACCCAACGGCTAAGCTACATGCTGAATATTGGGAATCTCTTATATAGGCGTTACGGTGTATATTGAATTTGCAACAGGTTTCAACCACTTCTGTAAGTGCGCTCGCGCCAACTTCAAGTACTACTTCACTATGACTACTGAGGTCAAGGCTGAAAAGCTAGTGCACACGTCACTCATCAAGAAAACACTGCCCAAGGCTTTTGTGGCGTTGCTTTCAAAGCTAGACCAGAAAGCCCCTATTGCTGATAAGGAGCTTGTCAGTGCTCTTCTAGGTTTGAGAGATCGGTCCTACTGGAAACTCCAGCATCAGTATGCGTTGGCAGTTGCATCCGAAAATGCCGAGGGCCTCCGAAGAATAATGAATTCGTTGAGCAGCCTTCCAATTGCAGCCCAGAGGGAGTTTATCTTGTTCTTGAAGAGCCGCTACAAGTCGTTCTCTAAGCCTGTTCTCCAGGAGTTCGTCAACAGAGCCTTGCCTGAATATACCGCCCAACTTCAGGGATTGTTGAATTCGGGAGAGAACGAGGAGGTCCAGAACGTCTGGTACCATTTGCTCTTTTTGTGGGGAAGCATCATCGACAATGCGAGCACGTTGATACTGAAAGAACTGTTCCGTGGCTTGGCCTTGGATATCATGGGCCAGCTCCAGAACATGGGGGCCGTCAACCAGTTGGCGTATTTCTCGAAGAAGGCCAACAGCTTGTTGAATGCCGACGACTTACATAAGGAGCTTCAATCTGTTGGCGCAGTCAAGCGAGAGAAAGTCACCGCTACACCTGTCAGAAAGGCGTTTGCTTTGAACCAGCATTCGAAAAAAGTAATCAAAATGGGCAAGCTAAAACGGCTCTTGTGGCTCAATGAACGCTTCAAACTGTGGAAAATCGAGAAACTCATGGATCACTACATTGCCTTCTTCCAAATTGACACATCCAAATTCGACGACTTTGTTAAGGAGCTGGTGCAGAATCTTTTCAGTGGTATCTCAATTGCAATTCAACAGCAGGAAAGCCCATATGTGCTTTTCAATTGGAAAAACTACATCGTGAGTCGCTTCCCTGTATTTCTCAAAGAGTCGAGACCAAAAAGCGATGGTTCCTCCAACCTCGAAAGTGTTATTCTTAAAGCAGTGGCTGGCTTTACGGATGCTTACATAACGGAGATGATTGTTGGAGGAAGATCGTCCCATCCTTATGATTTGCGTAAGGTCTTTTTACGAAGCTGCATGTACCAGGACCTCGTCACTGTTTCTTCATACACAAAGACATTTCCTGAAGATTCTGAGTCTGTGACTTGGTCCCACATCACGCACGAGAAAAGCGTGCTTACTCACACAGACCACCTAAAGTCTGAATTCAACTCCAAGCTTCTCAATATCAACACCGAGTTTACTTCGTTGAGCGAAAGTTTATTCATCAACTTTTTGGAAGAGCTCACTTCCACAGACATTCAATACCTGATAGCAAAGCAGGAACAGCTCCGCTCACTTGTCTCCAGCTCTTTGGAGAAGCTCATAAAGGATAAGTCCAACGAAAAACTTGTCAGGCTCGTGTTGGGCCTTCTGATTTGCCTCCCGGTAACAAACTTCGTTTATTTTGTGGACCCTCAGGGTCCTTGGGGTATTATAGATCCACTCATTGCCTACATTGATAACGATAGCTTTGGAGCGGACGCCGACGACAACAACTTTCAGGAAACTTTCTCATACTTTGGTGTTCTTATGACGGGCTCAATTGCAATGACGAAGTTTTTTGGCATTGACTTTGTTTCCGTGTCTTTGGAAAGTTCGTATACAATCGACTTCATGAACAGGTTCTACTACAGGCTGTGCGCTAACTTCTCGAACAGAGTAGAACCGGAAAACCCAAGGGACGAGACTAATGCAAATAAGTACAACGATCTTCTAAACGAGTGGGCAAATGCGTTGTTCGATGTGAACAATGATGGTCTATCTGACGATCTTTTCAAGTCGGTGAACGTCAAGCAGATCTACAAATTGGTGTTTGTCATATTCCAAGGCGCTATCACAGCCAATATTGCGGGCAGTTTGGCATCTCCTAATCTTAGCAACGGAATTGACTATTTGTCGCAGGACTTTTTGGCACCAAGTTCGGCAGAGCTCATTCACTGGATTGTATCAAATGTGGGTCCCTTGCAAAGACACAGTGACATATTCTTACAGATTCTTTGGAAGATCATCCAAAGCAATTTAGGAGAGAGCAAAGAGGATGGGTCCGAGACCAACTACATCTTCCAGCTTGTCCTAAATCTTGTGGGGAAAGAGCTTCTTGAGTCGGTTTACGCTTTCAGAAATTGGGAGAATAAAGAGATAATGCTCAAGTTAGTTCGCGTTGTGAAGAAGAAAGCGGACGAAGAGTACAATAGAGTTGACCGTCCCCTTCCAATTCAACGGCACAAAAAGACTGAGGAAGACACTCTAGTCTCGACCATTAAAGTGGCGGTGCAAACCTTTCTCAGCCAAGAAGGGGAAGTATCTGAACAAAACATATGGAGAGTGTTTCGTACGATGTGGAAAGCCACCGAGAGTGAGGAGATCCTTGCGCTTCTACTCAACGAGATAAAAGCAAATCATGGCAATAAAGCCGGACATGGCTCCAAAGCTGAGGAAGGTCGGATAATAATAGACTTTTTAGCCTTCCTTGTGGTGTTGACGAGTCAGAGCTCGGCAGAGATGAGTGACTCTGAACTAAAGTCAAGATTCAATGAGGTCAAGCCGCGAGGTATTGGGCCCGTGCTGTTTGGAACAAATTTCTCTTTGGGAATGGAATATCACCATTCGAGTATTTTGGGAGATGCAAATCCGAAGGAGGAAAATGACAGGACAACAGAGGACGCCA
Source organism: Candidozyma konsanensis (assembly GCA_030563505.1). Lineage (NCBI taxonomy): Eukaryota > Fungi > Ascomycota > Pichiomycetes > Serinales > Metschnikowiaceae > Candidozyma > Candidozyma konsanensis. The sequence continues at coordinate 40,205 of JAJMJI010000022.1, read as the reverse complement.
AGCCCAAAGACGACTTGATGATGGACTTTGAGATGGACGATCTATTCAACGAGAAAGCAGACGATCTCTTTGGCGATTCCGGAGATGCTGCGACTTCGGGTCCAGCCTCACCTACAATGAAGGTGGGAACCTTATACAATGATGTGGTTTCTGGTACTTCAGTTTTGAGAAGAATTCTTAACCAGCTTCTGCAGGGTGAGATAGAGCATCATGATGCCGAAGTTTTGAAGATTGTTCTTTTACAGCAGCTTGAGCAATTTCTCGTTGTGAATCGTATGTCATCATAGAGCCACTCAGGGTCAGCCAATTTGCAACCATTTCGCAGTGCGGACTGAAGCGATGCATCTTAAACTGGCCTAAATGATAACAGCAAAAATCCCTCGATTTCGTTCAAGATTCTCCTTCATACGTCACCAACATACTCTATTTTTGCTGGAAAGGATGGGGGAACACGAATCTAGGAATACGCCACACGTCTATAGGCGCGTTTGAAGTAGAGTTCTTACACTGCCACACAATATCAGGACAATCCGAAACGATAAGAGTACCGAAAACTTTCTTTGTTTAATATAACTGTAATAATGAACGGAAGCAAAGGAAGTTAGTATTCACCTTTTCTGAGTTTTAATAGACCACTGGGGTCAGATCTCCATCAGTGCATCTTAGAACCGCGTCGCGTTTTTGATCGCATCATCTTATATACGCCATCTACGACCACTTAGCCATAAAAGGCCCATAATCTTCACCAACAAAAAATATCCACCATGTCACAAGATACCAATGCTCTAAAGAGAGCGTGGTATCTGAGCCAAGGAGGCGCTCATGCCTTGCCTGCGGGATCACAAAACATAGATTCGAAAATCGAGCTTTCTGAATCCCAGCAGCAATTGCTCAAGCGTGTTAAGAGACCGAACGGAAACGAGGAGCCGCTGGAGTTTGAGAAAGAGCTTTTGGAGATGACAGAGCTGGCGCTGGCGTTTCAAGAAGATCTCCAGAGCTGGAAAAGACCTCCATTATCAAAAGACTACGCAACCAAAGATATCACGTTTCAACAGCTAGATGCCGAGGAGGCTACACATGGAGACGAGTCAAGCGCCCGGTTTTTTGGTATCACTGCGGAAGGCCACTCTGTGCTCTGTAATGTCACGGGCTTCTTGCATTATTTCTACGTTCCCGTACCAAGGGGTTTCTTCCCTGAGCAGCATATGGCTCAATTCATCTCGTACTTGAAGACGAACTATTTTGGCGTGGAAACAGTCGAGATCGTCAACAAGGAGCTGATTTGGGGCTTCAACAACAATACGAAGTCGCCTTTTTTCAAGGTGATTGTGAACAACGCCAGGAACTTCACCAAGATCAGAGGCTCCTTTGAAAGAGGCGAGATCCGATTTGAGCAATTGTTCCCGCCCACATGCGTCAGTTACGATAACATCAACTACTTGCTTCGAATGATGATCGACTGTGGAATCACCGGTATGTCGTGGATCACAGCTCCTGCTGGTGCTTACACACTCACAGACAAAGACCTCAAAGTCTCTACCTGTCAAATCGAATGTACCATTGACTACAGGAAGTTGATATCCCATCCGTCCGAGGGCGAGTGGTTGAAGATGGCGCCTCTTCGTATCATGTCCTTCGATATCGAGTGTGCGGGAAGAAAGGGCATCTTTCCAGAGGCCAGCCAAGACCCCGTCATTCAAATTGCCAACGTCATCTCAAGATATGGTGAGTCTAGACCGTTCGTGCGTAATGTGTTTACCGTCAAAAGCTGTCTTCCGATCATTGGGTCTGAGATTTTCTCTCATGAGGAAGAAAGGGATATGCTCATGGATTGGAGAGATTTTGTCGTTAAAGCTGATCCTGATGTCATCATTGGTTACAACACCACCAATTTCGATCTTCCGTATCTCCTCGATAGAGCCAAGGCACTCAATATCCCCAAGTTTCCTTATTTTGGAAGAATGGTGAACATCAAACAAGAGGTTTCCAACTCCACGTTTAGCTCCCGCGCTTACGGTACCCGTGAGAACAAAGTGGTCAACATCGATGGTAGAATGCAACTTGATTTATTGCAGTTCATTCAAAGAGAGTACAAGTTGAGATCTTACACATTGAATTCTGTATCAGCTCATTTCTTGGGAGAGCAAAAGGAGGATGTACAGCATTCTATCATTACCGACCTTCAAAACGGCAGTGCTGAAACCAGACGAAGGTTGGCAGTGTATTGTTTGAAGGATGCATATCTTCCGTTGAGATTGCTCGAGAAGTTGATGTGTTTGGTTAACTACACCGAAATGGCAAGAGTCACCGGTGTACCATTCTCGTATCTTTTGGCCAGAGGTCAACAAATCAAGGTCATCTCTCAACTTTTCAGAAAGTGCTTGCAAGAGGATATCGTTGTGCCAAACATGAAGAGTGAAGGAAGTAACGAGGAATATGAAGGTGCCACAGTCATTGAACCCATCAAAGGATATTACGACGTGCCGATAGCCACATTGGATTTCAGTTCTTTGTACCCATCCATTATGATGGCTCATAACTTGTGCTACACGACACTCTTGAACAAACAATCTATCCAAGCATTCAACTTGAGTGAGGACGACTATACGCATACACCAAATGGAGACTACTTTGTGAAAGAGTCGAAAAAGAAGGGTATTCTTCCCACCATTCTCAATGAATTGTTGACCGCCAGAAAGAAAGCAAAAGCTGATCTCAAAAAGGAGAGTGATCCTTTCAAAAGAGATGTGCTCAACGGTAGACAATTGGCTTTGAAGATTTCTGCAAACTCTGTCTATGGTTTCACTGGTGCAACTGTCGGCAAGTTGCCTTGTCTTGCAATCTCGTCGTCGGTCACAGCTTTTGGTAGAGAGATGATTGAGAAGACAAAGAATGTCGTTCAAGAGAAGTATAACACAGGAAACGGCTACACCTATGATGCGCAAGTCATTTACGGTGACACAGATTCTGTAATGGTGAAATTCGGCCACCAGGATTTGGAAACATGCATGAAGTTGGGAGAGGAGGCTGCGGCTTATGTCTCAACGAAGTTTATCAACCCCATCAAATTGGAATTCGAAAAGGTTTACTTTCCCTACCTTTTAATCAACAAGAAAAGATACGCTGGGTTGTACTGGACCAATCCCGATAAGTTCGACAAGATGGACACAAAGGGTATTGAAACAGTCAGAAGAGATAACTGTCGTTTGGTTCAAAACGTTATCACAAGAGTTTTGGAGTACATCTTAGAGGAACGAAATGTTCCAAAGGCCGAAGCATTTGTGAAGCAAACAATCGCCGACTTGTTGCAAAACAGAGTTGACTTATCGCAACTAGTCATCACCAAGGCATTCTCGAAGCATGAGTATGACAGTAAACAGGCTCACGTAGAGCTTGCTCATCGTATGAGGAAGAGAGATGCTGGTTCAGCTCCAACTTTGGGTGACAGAGTCGCCTATGTCATCATCAGTTCATCGAGTTCCAAAAATTACGAGAAATCAGAAGATCCTCTTTATGTTTTGGAAAATTCGCTTTCCATTGATGTCAAATACTACTTGGATAATCAGCTTTCAAAGCCATTGTTGAGAATTTTTGAGCCAATTCTTGGTGAAAAGAGGGCAAAGGAGTTACTTGCCGGCGCACATACGAGAACCATTAAAAAGAGTGCTCCAAAGGGCGGTGGGTTGATGAAGTTTGCAAAGAAAGCCGAACTTTGCAAGAACTGCAAGTCGCCGTTGAAGCCTGACAACAAGGGTGCTTTATGTGAAAACTGCATTTCCAAAGCTCCAGAACTCTATTGTGATGCTTTGGCTCAGATGAATTATTTGGAGAACAAGTTCTCTCGACTCTGGACAGAATGCCAGAGATGTCAAGGTTCACTTCATCAAGAGGTTCTTTGTTCCAACAAGGATTGTCCCATTTTCTACATGAGGAAGAAAGCCGAGAAAGATGTATCTCAGCAAGCACAAGAACTTCAGAAATGGAATGAGACGATATGGTAGGCTCGGCAAAATATTTATATTAACAATTGCATGTACGTTAAATGTGTCTGATGATTTGCAAGTCAAGTTCGCTTAATTGCTCTTCTTTTTCTTGGGGACAGAGTTTTCTGTCATACTCCTGTTTTCCGCCGACAAAGCACCAGGACGGACTACCTCTAGGTTCCCATCAGACCTCCTTGAAGACGCTCTCAAATGTCCGGGTGCACCGTTCCCATTTGTACTGGAGGCTTTTATGGGCGACAGCGAAAGAGTGACAATCTTGGGTTCATGCTCAGAGTTCTTGATCGAACCCTTCTTCAAGTTTTTTGCGAAATTGGAGGTCCGATTGTTGTTGTTCTGTTTCGACAACTCCTTGAGTTGCTTGATGTTATGAATGCACTTGCCAATAGTCTGCATCAACAACTTAGGCTTCAAAGGTTTGGAAACATAATCGTCCATGCCCTTTGCAAGAGACTTCTCTCTGTCACCCAACATGGCGTGAGCAGTCAAGGCAATGATAGGTGTCCTGAAACTCAACGAGTCGATTGGGTTTGTCTTCTTTTCCCATTGTCTGATCTTTTCGGTAGCCTCGAAGCCTCCCATGACCGGCATCTGCACATCCATGAGGACAACGTCAAACTTTTTAGTCTGAACAGCTTCAAAGGCTTCGAGACCATTCTCAACAACTTCGACGTGGTGGCCTTGCTTCTCGAGAATCTTAACAGCCAACTTCTGGTTCACCAAATTATCCTCCGCAAGCAAGATATTGTATGAAATGGAATCATCGGCGTTTTGTGCAATGGATCTCGACTCCAAAGCTGGTATGATAGCACTTGCTAAGTCTGAGATGGTGCAAGGGGTATTACCATAAGACGAAATACCTAAGTCGATACAGACCCGCATATTCAACTCAGGAATGGAATGGTGCAACAATACCAACGGAATATATTTCACCTCAGATCGTAGTCTTAAGCTTTTGGCAATCTCGATGGAGTCAATCATGATGATATCGTACTGAATAGGTTCCTCAAAGTTCACGTCAGCAATCTCACGAACAATGACAGGGTTCAAACCCAACTCTTGAATACCATTCTTCAATTCTTGAAGTTCGTCCTCAGTATGCTCGCTGGAAACGAACAAGACATAGTGACCTCTGAAAGGCAATAACTGCTCTGATTCCAAGGTATATCTGATTTTAGAAGGCGAAACACTGACAGTGAAGGAGAAGTTTGAGCCATGACCGTAATCTGACGTTACTCTAATTTCACCGCCCATCAACTGGATCAACTGCTTCGAAATTGATAATCCCAATCCAGTACCACCGAACTTTCTGGTGGTGGAACCATCGGCCTGACAGAAAGTGTCGAAAATCAATCCCAACTTGTCTTTCTCGATACCGATACCCGTGTCACTCACACAGAACTCCAAAAGAAGCTTGTCTGCTTCTTCTGGAATTCTTTCGGCCTTCTTTACACTTACACTCACCTTACCCTTCTTCGTGAATTTGATAGCATTGCCGGCGAGATTAAGGATAACCTGTCGAAGTCTGAAGGAGTCACCAATCAAGTTGTCAGGGAAGGAGGAGTCACATCTGTAAGTAAGGTCCAAGTTCTTTTCGATAGCTTTCACAGCAAGAGTCTTCAAGGCGCCGAAAACATTGCCTCTCAATGAGAAGTCAATCTGCTCGACCGTCATTCTGTTGGCTTCAATCTTCGAAATATCCAAGATATCATCAATAATAGTGAGCAAGGAGTTGGCCAAATTATGGACAATACTCAACATTTCACGCTGGTATTGAGTAAGCTCTGTATCCAAGGACAATTGCGTCATACCTATGATACCATTCAAAGGTGTTCTGATTTCGTGGGACATATTGGCCAAAAACTCCGATTTGGCACTGTTGGCCAACTCAGCTGCCTCCCTAGCAGCGGTATTTCTCTGAATGGATTCTCTCAAATTGAAAACCATCTGGTTAATTTTGGTCTTCAACGCATCCATCTCACCAGAAGCCTCAACGGTAATAAATCTGGTGAAGTCACCATCAGTAGCAGCGGCAGTAATTTGGGCAAAAGCTCTCACCTGAGATGTCAAGTTAGAGGCCATAGTGTTTACATTGGACGTAATTTCCTTCCACAAACCGTCAACATCGCTGACTTGAGCCTGGATGCCCAATTTACCATTGATACCGACATCTCGGGCAACCTTCGACACTTCAGAGGCGAAAAGTTGCAAAGAGTCCACCATTTTATTGATAGTGTTTTTCAATTGCAAAATTTCACCCTGAGCGTGGACATCAATTTTCTGGGACAAGTCACCGTGGGCGACAGCAGTAGTAACAGTGGCGATGGATCTGACCTGATTGGTTAAGTTCGTAGCCATAAGGTTGACGTTTTCTGTAACGGCCTTCCAGGCGCCTTCAACGTCCTTGACGTTAGCTTGACCTCCTAGAATACCCAAGGTACCGACCTCGCGGGACAACGTGGTCACCTCCAAGGCAAAATTCTGCAATCGATCCACCATCTGATTGATGGTCAATTTCAAATCCAAAATCTCACCTTTACAGTCAGCAGTAACCTTTTTGGATAGCTCACCCTTAGCGACAGCAGTAGTAACATTAGCGATATTTCTCACCTGAGTAGTCAAGTTCAAAGCCATGGCATTGACGTTATCGGTCAACTCTTTCCAGATACCCTCGACATTTTCGATGAAAGCTTGTCCACCTAGAATACCCAAGACTCCGACGTCACGGGCAACCTTGGACACCTCGAAAGCAAACTTTCGAAGCTGGTCCACCATTGTGTTGATTGTCATTTGCAACTGCAAGATTTCACCTTGAGCGTGAACATTAATCTTCCTACTCAAGTCACCCTGGGCGACAGCACGGGTCACGTCAGCGATTTCACGCACCTGGTTGGTCAAGTTCAAGGCCATGATATTGACGTTGTCGGTCAAAGAGCGCCAGATACCCACCAGGCCCTCGTTTTTGGCTTGACCGCCTAGTTCACCGTTGGCGACCTCGGTAGCGACTTTTGTGACTTCGTTGGCAAACGCCTGAAGCTGGTCCATCATAGTATTGATGGTGATCTTGACTTTGAGAATCTCCGGGTCCAGCTCGACCGGGTGGATCTCCACCTTCTTGGATAAGTCACCCATGGCGACGGAAATGACCACGGTTCCAATCTCAGAAAGGGCCACTTTGAAGGCCTTGTTTGCTTCACATGCCGTCTGGTGCTCCACGGACAAGTTACGGATCTGTAGCTCCTGGGATTTGACCAACTCAAGTAAGTCCTTCTGGATCAAGGGGGCCTTCTCAGCAAACTGGGCCGGGTCTTCCAAGATCGACAACAACTGGGTTGCGTTCATAGGGTTCTCGAGCCGGGGCTTTTTCAGGGGATAAGGCACGGAGGACAGCAAGGTGGCGGGGGTAAAACGAAAAAAAGATGGTGTTTACAGGTTAATGAGAATATCGGCGCTCAGCTTTTCTGTGTGGCACTAATCAGGGAATGTTTAATGTTGTTCCCCTGGTGCGCTCAGCTAAAAAAAACACGATGTCACCGGAGAGGAGCGGCGGCTAAATGTATGGAGGTGCTTTTCGATAGGCGGACATGAATGGGCTTAAATAAAGCTTACTTTTAAAATGTGATATTTGCTCTGGGATATGGGGGCTGTTGGAGCTGTCATGATATGCACAGAAGCGGCAGCTGTGACAGGTGCAGCGAGTAGAGAGACCGAGTAGGAAAAGACAAAAAATTTAATTTTACTACAAAATGCGGAGTGGTGGGTTCGTGACGTAAAAGAAGAAGGCAGTGTGGAATGCCAGCAGTCAGCCTGAGACCGTGGTTGCACCTTGAAACCGTGATTGGGAGGAGGGGGCTTCGCTTTCACTGGCATTTGAGCGCTGGCTTTTGTGGTACTTTTTTATTTTTTCGGCATCGAACATCGGACTACGTAGATATGAATTGCGGTTAGGCAGTGGGTCAGCCGTCGGCTTTGATAATAAAAGTGTAAGTAATAGAGGTTGCTCTTGGTTTCGAGGAAGTGAATTCTATGGGAAAGTAGATCATCAGTCTATCTTACCAGAGACTTGGGAGCAAGTACAGTAAGAAGGGGATTTTAGGGTATCATGCATTGGGCTCAAATAACGTCATCGTTGGATCAATAATCCGAGTGGGGAGGTGATTTGCAGCCATAACATTTCACCTGCCTCAAACTGCCTATGCCTACCTACAACCCACATTACACTTCTGAAAGCAATTATCCCATTTTCCAAACAATTTTCCGTACATACCCAAGTTTATGCCAAAGCAAACGCAGCACCGGCCATCACGGCAGCCAAGGGCCAGCTCCAACGGGCACTCGAAGCATCAGAGCTTCTGACATTACCGGAGTCAACAGCAGTGACAGACGATCCAGAGTCGTCGTCGCTTGAAGAACTGCCAAAGGAAGGCGTGCTACTGGAGCCAGAGGCACTCAGAGCATTGGGAATCAGCGACTCCACAACCTGAATATCTTCGTCACTGGAGTAGTTGGCCTGCGCCATGCTAATAGTGTAGTCGTCCAAATCGTATACCACATAGGCGGATCTTAAGAAGTTGCCACCCATAACAGCGTAGCTCGTGCTGCTACCCAGCGAGGACTGCTCCATGATACCCAAGAAGCACTGGTTTCTGCCGCCAGTGATGATGAACTCAGAAAGAGGAACAGCAATCTGGATACCGCTGAACTGGAAAACAAGGCTGGCGCTGTTCGTGTTGAAGTCGCAGTCCACCTGGTAGTAGCCGTACGTCCGCGAGTACGAAGCCGAGAACAACGAGGTGACTCTGTTGAAAAGGCTGCTGGGAAGGTACGTAAGCGTAGTACCCGAGTCCAACAACGCAGGGTAACTGCTGGTGGAAACAGTCTCATTCTGGCTCGAGCTATTGAACGAAAGCCCGGTCATGGAAATGTCCAAACGGATAGGGTGTTTGTAGGTGCCCTCGTAGATATTCACGATGGGCACGGTTTCCAACTGGCCCAGGTACTTAGCTCTGTCGATGGCGCCAAACAAAAGAGTTCCCGTGTTGGCATTAGGCGAATTAAGGTAAAGCGAGTAGACGTTCTTGCTGATGAGGCCCTGCAGCTTCAATCTCATGGGCAAGTTCTCGTACTGGTATGGAGTTCCTGAGACCTGGAGGCCCGTGTAGGTGGACTCCAAACCAGGGAGACCAATTCCCAACACACCGAATGCAGAGTCCGAATGGTTCACCAAGGCAAAGCTCAAGTCGGTCACGTTGGTGCCGCCAAACTCCACGTTATCTTGGCCCCAAACACCCGTAGCAGACGTTCCGTCGGCATACTGAATGTAGAATTCTGGGGCGGTATCGTTTTTGGACCAGGTGTCAGAATTGCCGGTCTCGTAGGAGCCGTACTCTGTGCAAGTGTTGGTTGTTCTGGAAGCATCGGGTCCAGCAGCACTAAACCCACCTCCACTTCCGCCTCCACTCAGGCCCGTAGGCGCCGAGGTTACCCAAATAGTGGAGAAGAAAAGAAAGCCGTTGCTATCGCCGTCTTTGTTGACTTGCGAGGCAGCAGAGTTGTCCGATTTGGTAGGCCCGGCGACTTCCTTATGCTGGTTCTGCTCATCTAAGGCATCTGCGTCCTCATGGGCACGAATAGCATCCTCCAAAGCATTGAGATCAGCAAAGTTCTTTCTTTTTTCCAACATGGGCTCGTTGCCCAACCTGTTGAACTCCACGCCGCTCTTGAGACCTCTTTTCTTCATGCCTGGAGTAACACCACACACGACGTCTGGAGGCATCACCCAGAGGTCAGAGGAACCCGTGTCGACCAAAACACCGACCTTGTCCTCCTGCGAGCCGATTTTCAAGTCAGCACGGTAAAAGGACTGCTCGTTGTGAAGCTCCATCTCCTCCGAGTCTGCTCTCTTGACAAACGTGGGTCTTCTGTCTTTGCCCAAGTCCAGCTTGCTGTTGCCGTGAAGCACCTCGAAGTCTAGCTTGAAGTGGCCTGCGGCCAAAGCCGGGATCAAGTTGAAGGCTAGCGCCAAAGCCAATTTCATGGTTGTTTTGGATGAGCAAATGAGCAGGCTCAGCGGTATTTAAGCGACCGGTACAGCTTGCAGGCGGCAATTGCGGCACAGCCTGACATTGATTTCTTGTCGTTCTTCTATGCAGACACTTTTCGTCGGCACGGCCCAGGGGCCACCGAAGGAGTGAAAAGGCCGAGATAAACGCAGTCCAAGAATCTGAATAAGCTACTAAAATTACAATTACTCAGCAAATTGGCGGGAAAAGTGGTGGTTTTCTGGAACCTGCTCAGGCGCGCTTGGGTCCCAGGCAGGCAGTAGAAACGAGAAATCAGCGAAAACGAGGCACCGAAAAAAAGGGCCCCAAGAAAATGGCCAAAAAACAGTGACGCAAATTCCATGCAATTCCCACCAATTCCCACCAATTGCCTGCCCACCACGAAAGGCCGTCAACCAAAGACGACTTTTTTTTTAATTTAGATAAACCACCAAAAACTGCAGATGCACAGATTACAAAATTCAACGCACTCCAGTTTCAAGAAATATTTTTCCCAGAATAACCCTTGATTTGTGGGACACTTGGTGGTTGCTATTCTCGCCTCCTGCCTCACTGGTATCTCAGACTCCTCCGCCCAGTGTCACACACCAGCGCACAAAAACTAACTTGACCGGTGCCAAGACCGGCGGCCCAGTGACGCCGGTGATTTGGGGAAGACGACATCTAAAAAAATGAAGCAAAAAAAGAAAACTTCAAAAAAAAAAAACGGGGCTTCAAAAATCTTGAATTGAGGTGATCATCAAATCCCAGCGAATTTCCAACTGTCGCCGCCCGCCAGAGTCTGTTTTTGCGTCAGGCGCACAGCCCAGATCGGTCGGACCGGAGTACTCAGCCGAGTGAGCCATGATTAGAGGTTTTCTTGGTTTTTAGGTAATCTCCGCTCGTGGCTCCCGATTTGGTGTTAATGCCTGCGGCGGTCGGACCTTGCTTCAGCCGTTTTGGTGATGGATTTGCACCCACTGTGTTTTCGCAATGGTAGCTGGATTCGACCGATGTTAAAGCAACTCAGAAAATTGATTATTAGGGGATTGCGTTAGATTGACTTTTTTTGTTGGCGGTGAATTTCGGTGATTCCGTGCATTGAGTAGCAAAGATTCTGTCGCTCAAGTGTCTCCATTGCAGAAAACAGTGAGACCTCAATGAATCTCTCACCCAAGCAGACAATCATTTTCCTTTTGTGTGTTTTCGAAGGTATTCTCAGAGAAGCGCCAGAGGGTGTTGTGTAGTGTTCTTTGACGACAATTCCAGAATAGCATCGAACGCACGATTAAGCATCCATGGCTATTGAGTACGCAAATCGGATGGATGCAAATGATGTAAATTATTTTGGGAGTTTATTTTAAGACGCCAGTCGTCGTACATGATGCTGATCCACTCGGGAATTAAATGAGTTTTTTTGGCAAAGGCAGTTTGCGCCATTGAATTTTTTTTTTAAAAAAACAAAAAAACAAATAACTCTTCGTAAATCTGTTTGTACACATAGCTAATCTGTTTGTACACAAGGCTGATTTGGGAGACTGGTCTCTGACGTACCTTGAAGTTGGCTACTGGCTGCTTATGGCTGGTCCCTTGTCCATGAACAAAATGTGCACTGACTGCTATGATACTTCGCCCACAAGTAGATTTGCATGTACCACAATTGGAACTTCAGAAACAAGTTAATGAACATAGAGCCGTTTGAGCATCTCTCCATGCTGAGATTCGGCTTCCAGAATGAGGCAGACAGTGATCAGTCATCGGTGAAGTTGACTGAAGCTGATTTCGATGTGCCCTAAGGAGCCCCGAACTATGGGTCTTAGGAAGAACACAATAGACAGAATTTCACCCAACCATTTTTGCTAAAGTAAAGAATATACTCCATTAAAAAAAGACCACTGAATATCGAATGGAATTGTTCTACGAGACCATTGACCACTTTCCTGGACGACATGTCGTGTTCACCGACCAAGCGGGCATACTGGGAAGATAAGGCTTGAAAAATCATTGGATCAAGCACTTTTTCCACTAAGGTACAGAAACATACCATTTTCGCCCACTAAATGTTATTGAAACCTTCAACCCGCTCCACAAAGCTGACGAAACAAAAAACGCCGATAAATCGGCGAATACTTGACTATTTCTCCTCAAAATTTACCGTACGTTATCTCAGACCTTATAGAAGCTGATTCAGATTTTATTTTTTACTTTATTGCCTTTTTTGCCTACAGTAAACTTTTGGCGCTACATATACAACCTAATTTCCTTGTTATCCATCGAAGGGCGTGTGGTCTAGTGGTATGATTCTCGCTTTGGGCGACGGCGCGGAACACCGCACTGAGCAAATTTGTGAGAGGCCCTGGGTTCAATTCCCAGCATGCCCCTTCTTTTTTCGCATCTAATTGCGCTAGTCTCTTAATTTTTTGCCAGAAGTTGCTGAGAGGCAATTTTGAGAGAGCGCCTTGGAGTTTTGAGAATATGGTGGAGGCGATGGAGTCTTAATTTTTGAAAAGTTGTTACACCGATTTAATTGTGATCTACTGCTCAGCTCTTCCAACGATAACATTTCTAAGAAGGAGAAATATTAGGTCCATCCTTTTATTGTCCATGGCAAAGGTGGCCTCAGATGGAGTATAAGACGATTGAAAAATTAAGGCTGAATTAATCATGAGTGTCGGATTGATGAACAAATATTGAAGACTTGGTCCAGAGGGTGCAGATTATGTGAGGCTCGAACCTATAATCCAAAAGTGGTCATTACCTGACAGATAACAAGCTTCCCAAAAAATCTACAACCAAATGGTTTATTGTACATCACTACCGATCAACGAATTAAGATAAACGCAACAGCTTCCAAGCCCCGATAACTAAGCTGGCGCGGTGTTGGGTCTATGAACCGCACTATAGAGATATTGATAAAGATCTATGAGCGATAGTCTGGACTGAGGCTATCTGAACCGCTCACACACGGATTTTGGAATCTTTCTTCAAGTCCAGTTTAAAGGCTCACTTGACAAAAATTAAAAGGACCAAAGGAAAAAATAACTGGCAAAGCTGACGATATCTTGCCCCTCTTGGCTTGCCCTTGGGAGACGGACCTGCATAAAACCCTCGCTTTTCTCAACGCTTCGTTATCCCATTCGAAGCTTCCATACCCATCTCCAGTCCCAGGCCTCTGCATTTGCATTTATATCTTCCAGCATGTCGCATTCTTCGGACCAGGAGAAAATCGTCCTAAAGATCTTGTCTCATAAACCCCACCAGTTCTATGAGATTCTCTCGGTCACGAAGACCTCCTCCGATGGAGAAATCAAAAAGTCCTACAGAAAACTAGCTATCAAGCTCCATCCAGACAAAAACCCCCATCCTCGAGCAGCAGAGGCGTTCAAATATGTCAACAAAGCGTGGGAGATTCTCAGCGACCCCAGCAAGAAGAAAATCTACGACCAAACAGGTGCAGACCCAGATCTGAGAGGAGCAGCTGGATTCTCTTCTTCCTCAGCGTACGGTGGGTCTCCGTTTGGCGGCAGCTCAGGATTCTCTGGGTTCTCCCAGCAAGGTTTTGGTAACGACTTCCAAGACGACATTTTCAACATGTTCTTCGGTGGCGGTATGCCCCAAGGCAGAGGAGGACCACAGACATTCTCCTTTGGCAACAACGGTTTCACATTCAGTTCATTTGGCGGCGGCCAGGATTTCTTCTCCAGTGCCCGTGAACAACAAAGAAGACAGCAAAGAAGAAGACACGAAGAGCAGCAGCGCAAACAGCCCTCGGCTTGGGATACGTTTCTACAAATACTCCCATTGGTGGTCATTCTATTGGGTATGCTTTTGACCACGCTTTTCCAGGATGACACGCCCGACTTCTCGTTCAGGAAAACGTCTAGGTTTAATTTGGAGAGACACACGCCGAAACACAAGATTCCCTTCTATGTGAAGCCTGGCTTCACTGACGGGCTCAACGCTAAAAAACTCAAGAATTTTGACAACAAGGTGGAAGCGCTGTATGTTAGAGATACCCAGAACAATTGTGCCAGAGAGCAGATCAGAAGAAACGATATGATGGACGATGCCCAAGGGTGGTTTTTCACCGACATTCGAAAGCTCGAAAAAGCCCAGAATATGCCCATGCCCAGCTGCAAGCGGTTGGAAGAACTCGGGCTTTTGTGAGTGCCAAACGACAAAGGGAGGATCAAATAGGCCTCTGAAGCTACAGACGACAGAGATAATAGGGTGATGCAAAGCCTAACAGTGTACATATCTCTCACTCAAGAGTGGTCTCGTGAGGCTTGAGGCTGTCATGTGGCTATACTTTATTATAATTCATGCCCATGTTCGGGGCTGCGTACATTGATTCCTCGAAACGGCAGGTCTGGGTGGATTCTTTCGAATTGGTGTGTTCTCGAAGGGGCATTATCGATGGATGCTCGATAGAAGAAGCACTATGGTTGAAGATAATAATCAAAGGTAGAAGAGTATAATCAGATGTAGAGGTTATGAAGGTCATCAACTCGACCTTGATTGGAAGCTTTTCAGCTGTTTTTCTTATTAGGGTTGTTTGTGGCTTTACGCTGGAATGAGTGTGTTAACTCCGGCACCGTAGTATACGATTCTTCATTTTGAATTGACAATGAACACTGACAATGGACTCTTTTCACCTGTGTCGAGTGAGATCCATTGTCAATGGATAGGTACGATTTGTCCCCACTGGCGGATTCTCCTTAATTCTTTGGCATAGAGAAGAAGTATCTAGGCGAAAATGCTAATTGACGAAAATGCTACTTTTTGTACTGGCGGTAGTGCCACAGTTGGGTCTGATATGGCTCACCAGCCATTCACTTCACCAGTCATATACCGAAACACGAACACTTCTACTCATTCAAAACCCCAAAATTGGTTTTTTAAACTCGCCTTAACTCTTTTGCAAATCGAAACCACTCAACGCTGACCTTTCCTAACTGTGGTTCTCATCTGGTCTCCCAATACCAGCCATCTTTTTCATTTAGTTCTCTTCTCTTTTATTTTTTTCACAACGACAACGAAGCTCAAGAATCATAAAGCCCCCTTAGCAAATTCTCAGATATGAAAAGTACCCAAATCCCTCAACCTCCTCCAACGCTCAATCCACACTAGCAGGGCTTCTTTCACGTGGGAGGCAATTCAAATACAAGGCTCCTCGGCAATCCCTCAAAATCAGATATTCTTCCCCCTTCAAAAACTACAATTTAAAACCAGAACCAAAAGCTTTAAGACGACCCCCAACCGAATCCAAAAATTTTGCAACTATGCCCGAGTGGTCTTGGGCCTCGGTACCCCGCAAAATAACGGTCCCTGAAAAAAGAGTATATAAGCGCGGCCACTCCCTACCGTGAAAACCACAATATATTTATTTCAAAATGAGCACTTTGGACAGATCCTTCGTCGACAACTCCTCCTGGAAACCAGACCTTTTCAAAGGCAAGGTCGTTTTCGTCACCGGTGGTGCCGGCACCATCTGTAGGGTTCAAACCGAGGCGCTTGTGCTTTTGGGAGCCAACGCTGCGATTATTGGCAGAAACCCAGAGAAGACCGAGAAGGCAGCCAAGGAAATCCAGGCCTTGAGACCAGGTGCCAAGGTCATTGGTGTTGGAAAGGTGGATGTCAGAGAGGTTGAGCAGTTGGCTGAAGCCGTGGAGAAGACTGTGGCTGAGTTGGGCAGAATCGACTTTGTCATTGCCGGCGCTGCTGGTAACTTCCTTTCTGACTTCAACCACTTGTCTGCCAACGCCTTCAAGTCTGTGGTCTCCATTGACTTGTTGGGTTCTTACAACACCGTCAAGGCCACCTTCAAGGAGCTCAAGAAGAGCAAGGGTGCCCTTCTCTTCGTTTCGGCCACTTTGCATTACTACGGAGTGCCATTCCAGGCCCATGTGGGTGCTGCAAAGGCCGGTGTGGACGCTTTGTCCAACGCCTTGGCTGTGGAGCTCGGACCTTTGGGCATCAGATCCAACTGTATCGCTCCTGGCGCCATTGCTGGTACTGAGGGTTTCGAGAGATTGTCTCCTTCCGGTTCTGAGGGTCAAGGCAAGGTTCCTTTGGCCAGATGGGGTACCACCAGAGACATTGCCGAGTCTACTGTGTTCTTGTTCTCTCCAGCTGCTTCTTACGTCACCGGTACCATCCAGGTTGTGGACGGTGGCTACTGGCACCTTGGTAACTTTGCTGGCGAGTTCTACCCTCAGGTGATCAAGAACCAGAACGAGATTGACAACCCCAAGTTGTAGATGGTGGTTTATAAGGCTTTATGAATGACACTTACTGATTATGAGAGTGTAGATCAAAGTGAATGAGATTTTTAGGTTGTATTGGTTGGAATGATGTATCTGCATCTGCGTCGACTCGGCTTGATGTTTCCCCTGTTTATGGAAGTCTTCTTTCTCGGTTGATCCATGTCAAACATTGCCTGGGACATGCCATAAAAACCAACAATAAGGTTTCAAAAGCTTCAGACTACTTGTTATCAATGATTGAGGAGGAAGATCATAAGTAGTCCCTTTTCGGCAGTCCTGACGATTCTGTCAAGCCAATAATCTCAATTCCATCCGGTGAAGGTCATTTGATGATTGAGAGAAGCAGAAAGCTTTGTGAGCTGATTCTTCAGATGAAAAGCGAAACAGTTTTCAAGAAAACACAAAAGAGCCATTACTCCTCAACTTAGACACTCTCATTTGAGTCCTTGATTATCGCTTGATTACAGAACAACGTGAAATGAAATATGTTCTTCCTGACGTCCTCTTGAGTAAAAGTCACTGAAAAAATTGAGCTTTTTTCAAACCTAAAATTACCTTCCTCGGCGGCTATCATTCGACAACAGCCTCTTTTCCAGCCTCCCTATACCGTTGAATCCTTACACCGAAGAAAACCGAGCCCCATTTCTGGATCAGCAGAACGAGCCAATCAGGAAAAAGCCCAATTGATCAACAAGCAGAATACCCGTTGTATTGCCAAACCTCAAAAAACTCTTTCAAAATTGCTCCATATCGCGATTCGTAGTGCTTCCTTCCATGACGTATTGCTCTGTGACATATGCAGCGAAGAAATTGGATAAGTCCCGTAAACTCTGCACCAAGCCCTGATTCGCCCTCCATAAATATCCAAAAAAAGTCGGGCCATTAAATCCCTCAAAATAAACAACCGCTTTTTTTCATTCTCTCCGGCTCTCCCCATCCCGTCCTCTCCTCCACTCCCAGTCTATTGACAGGTGTGCAGAGAAGCCAGAAGCCACCAACTACACCATGTTTCCAGGAAGCAACCAAGGCAGAACCTACGGCAACCAGCAGGGCGGATACCAGAACTACGGTCCCCCACAGGGCCCCCCACCCGGCCAATACGCTCCTCCACCCGGTCCCCCACCTCCCGGTTGGGGTCCTCCACCAGGACCTCCACCTCAGAATTACCAAAACCAGGGCTACCAAAGCCAGGGAGGCCAGAGATCGCATGGCCAGTACCAGTTGAACTCGCCGCAGTATCAGCAGCAACAACAGCAGTATCAACAGCAGCAGCTGCAAAGACATGAGCAAATGACCAATTTCACCAGACAACAAGGCGGGCAGTCTTTTCAGGGCAACAACGGTGCTATCTCTGGCGCCCCACCGCAGGCTCCCCAGAGTTTTGGCAACAACTCCAACATGACCTACCAGTATTCGAACTGTACCGGTAAGAGAAAGGCCTTGTTGATCGGTATCAACTACTACGGCACCAAGAACGAGTTGCGTGGTTGTATCAACGATGTCAAGAACATGAGCAGGTTTTTGAACGAGTACTTTGGCTATTCGTACGACGACATGGTGATTTTGACGGATGACCAGCGTGAATTGGCCAGAATCCCCACCAGGGAAAATATCATTCGTGCCATGCAATGGCTTGTCAAGGACGCCAGACCCAACGATTCGTACTTTTTCCACATTTCGTCCCACGGTGGTTTGGTTCCTGATGAAGACGGAGACGAGGAAGACGGCTTCGACTCGTGTGTTTACCCTCTTGACTTCGAAAGAGCCGGCCCCATTTTGGACGACACAATGCACGACTTGATGGTCAAGCCCTTGCCTCAGGGCTGCCGTTTGACAGCTTTGTACGATTGCTGTCACTCCGGTACCGCTTTGGACTTGCCCTTTGTGTACTCCACCAAGGGTGTTGTGAAGGAGCCCAATTTGTGGAAAGACGCCGGCTCCGGTGCTTTGACCGCTTTCATGGACTACAACAGAGGCGACATTGGCGGTGCCATTTCAGCGGTCAGCGGCATCTTCAAGAAGGTCTCAGGTGCCCAGAGCGTCAACAGAGACGCCATCATCCAAAGCAAGATGTCTGCTGCTGATGTGATCTCCATGTCCGGCTGTAAGGACGACCAAACTTCTGCCGATGCCAAGGAAGCGGGCCAGAACACCGGTGCTATGAGTTGGGCGTTCATTTCGGTGTTGCGTGCCTCCAACAACCACTCTTACCTTTCTCTCTTGAATCAGATGAGAGACTTGCTTTCGGCCAAGTACTCACAGAAGCCGCAGTTGAGTTGCTCCCACCCTACCGACATGAACTTGAAGTTTATTATGTAGTGTTGCGTTTGGAATACTGGAGATTGTGAATTGGACATTTGCTTGAGAGCTGATTCTATGTAGTGAGAGACGTTACAGGTAACGGAACATATAGGTGTCTAAGCAGAGGGAGACTAGATGGTATTATTCTTGCTATAGGGTTGATGGCTCTGCGAAAATGGAATTTTAGCCAAACTAGAAAGAGAAGTTTGCAGCTGTAGGTTTCATATTAAGCTGATACTCACGGGGTCATAATGAGGCCTCGCATTGCAGGATATTTGATCATCTTCGATGGATTTTCGGGGTGACTTTTCAGAAATCTAAAGTTTCCTGATTTCAAATATAAATCTGATGATGGTCTTTTGGTGGAAGATCTGAATCGCATCATTAGGACTGAGAGCTTGATGAAGAGGTCAAACCGGACAAAAATTCCAAAAACAAAAAAAAAAAGCTTCCCTAATTGTCTTTCTCTTAAAAGCTTTTCTCCATAAATCTGAAGCAAAATCCACCTCCCTGTCTCTGGTTTATAAATAGACATCACGAGGCTGGCACTTGAAGCACCACCCATACCAAAACAGCCGCTATCCAGTTCAAATTCTCTTCCCCGCAATTCTAATTTCCCCATTCACTTTACCCATTTTATTCTTTTTCCGCCAAAGCAGTGGCGTCATCAAAGCACTCGTGTTCCTCGATACTAACTACGCGAACTACTCAAATCAACTGCCTACTACATCAACATGGCAGACAATTTCGAGCGCCATAGGTCCACGCGCTGGGTGAAGGCGGATGTTCCTTCATATGGCGACAATTGGGGCGACGATTACGACAATTACGATAATTACGAGCAGCAGGCAGCCGAAGAGCCTGAAAAGGAGACTACTACTACACCCAACTTGGTGCTATCCATAGACAACGCCCGCCGTTACGACTATGACGACGACGATTCCGAGAAGGCGTATAGCCAGCCTCCGCTGGCGATTTCTGAACCCAAGGGCAGCCCTTTTGGTCGTGATATCCTGGACAGCAGTGATGAGGATGTCTCGTACATTCCTGAAAGCCCAGACAGAGCTTCGCCAGAGCTTCCTCAGGAGCTGCCTCGGGAGAAGGCTTCTGAAAAGCCGGGAAAGCACAGACCAGCGGCTCTAGACTTTGAAAGCCAGGCTGCAGACGACTTTGTGCCTCCAACTCCAACGTTTTCCCATTCCAATTTCTCCCGCCAACCAGAGACACCTGTCTCCGAAAGAAGCTTTTTATCTGATGCAGATTCCATCCAGAGAGAGCCAGAGTCGCTAAACGTGGCTGGGCGCCATAACGATAGCTTGAATGAGATAAGCGAAGACCCCCAGATGGAAAAAGCCGCCGAAAAGCCGCTGGAATTGGTCCTCTCGGTGGACAGGATGAATTTGAACGACAACTTCTCGGACGATTCCGACTCAGACTCCGATTCACTTCAGTTTGACAGCGCAAGGGGCACCGAGAAGGCAACCACAAGCACACTAGCATTACCTGTGAACGAGGAGGGTCCCGAGTCGCCGGAGGAAGAAGTCGATTCGCCACTTCACATTACCCTGTCTGGTCTCCCGAGCGAGAGACATCACATCAAGACAGATGCGTTGGATTCCCTTATCGACGATCTCCAGAAGATGGAGAGGCTGTCCACGTATAAGGAGGATCCCACTAAGAAAGACCTTCCAACACCTCCATCACCTCAAGCTGCAGATGACCACAGCGAGGGTGAAGCCAATTTGCCGTCGCTAGGGTCGATTCGCGATATGTCGCTTCCCAATTTCGAAGATCACTCTTTCAGCGATCTGAGCCCAGATACGACGCGTGTTCTTGACGAGTTGACAGAGGAGCTGCAAGAGGAGGTTCAGAAGGCGCACGAGCTGTACGTTTCGAGTCTTCGGGTGCACACTCGCTCGGTCAAGAAGGCTCCTCCACATTCACCTAATATTGAAGCCATGACGAAGGAGCCAGAAGAGGCACCAGAAGCACCTTCCACGCCAAAGCAGCAAGCCCAAAGTGAACTGGCAGAGGACTACGATCCCAGGAACCCGTTGCGAATTGGAACCATTCCTGCTCTTTCGCCAGAATCCATTTCCACCAAGCACCTTTCTGCCGATTTCTCCAATATGCCCCTCAACCCACCACAACCTATAAGAGGCCCACCTACCGACGTGCTGCGTAGAGACTCCACCATGACCACCTCCACTTTTAATATGGGAAACTGGAAGCCGAACACGAGCATGTACCGTGACCAGTTTGTCAATGATAACGATAATGAGTCTCAGATGAACGTCAGTGTCTACAACGGGAAGGAAAATCACGACAGGTTCCTCGGCAACCACTCCTCCTCGCTGGGCTACGCAGAGTCGTTCACGAATTCAAGTACCTTATCAGTCCCTGAGACTGTTGCTTTGCCAAGTATTCATGAGGACACTTCCGATGCTGAGGTAATGAGAGACGATGATGACACCTCTGATGATCAAAGTTTCAGTCATCTTAATACCAGCAAGTCTGACGGCGATCTCTCATTGCCTGGGAAGGAACACCGCAGCTCACAAGGTTCGATATTTAAAGAGGAAAAGCTCACCTTACCTGGATCACAAGAACAGTTATCGAGAGAAGTCGATAACAGCGAGAAATACAGATCCATGAGCTCCACCGAGTCCAAAAGTGACAATGACGCTGTTGGAACTCCTCAAAGTACTTCTTCGAAACGAATGGCTAGTTCTTCCTCCTTTGGTGTAAGCAAACCACCGATGCAGAAATATCCCGTCAGCAAATGGAAGGATCTTACGAGTCTTTCGCAGCCGGTTGATCGGATTGAGGCTTTCAAAAATGCTAAGCAAAGGGAATTTGAATACGACTCGGGGTTGCAGTACTGGCTTCAAGAGACATTGACATCGACCGAAGTCTCTTCCAACATGCACATCGGAAAGCTTGCCGAACAAGCTTATCAGAATGCCACACATACTGATATCAGGAGACACACGTCGATGGCCCTAAATGCGACGAACTTCCGTAACAAGGTGTCTTTGGTCAAGGATAAAATGGATACTACTGCAGGGTTTGGTCGTCGTTTCTTGAACAAGGGAAAGAAGCTCATGAAGTCTTAGGGAAGGATAATGAATATACAGCAATATATGGATACGAGAAAAAAGAATATTGTAGAATGCTTAACCACATTATGTGAGTTTGATTCAAAAGTAGGGAAAAAAATAACCTCCGAGACGGGGAATTGAACCCCGGTCTACCACGCGACAAGCGGTAATTCTAGCCACTAAACTATCTCGGATAACTTGAATGAATGATGATTGAGGCTTTATATGTCGTATCAGTAAAAACCCCATTTTCAGGCCTATTTATCCTTCAAATTGCTCGTTTTGCTTTATAATTATTTCTCTACCTTTTGCGCTGCTTTTTCAGCCTCTGGGAAAATTTTGGGCGAGCTGGTAGCTGTTTTTCTGAGACACCCTGCTAAAACATTTGTTTAATAAAATCTTCGATTGATAATCGTTGGAAATTTGAGTCAAGGCCATTTAAAATGTCCTATTTATTCTGTTAATCAAATAACAAGAAAGTTTTCATCGAGGCCGACCTCCAGTCTGCTTAGGGCTTTGAAGTCACTGGCTGCCAGCCAAGTTTCATATACCTAATCCGAACAAAGCCGCCCTCTTTGTTTCCATTCACGAGGGAATTGCAAATCGTCAACCTGGTGGTATTACTAACTACTATTTCTTTTTGCTACTGCTAATCTTAGTATGGGATAACGACAGAATTGAGGAGAAGAGTTTGTCATGTAGCTGCTAGATTAAAAGTCTTTCCAATTTTCTAATATCTCTTTAAAATATGTTCTATAGCGATGTAGTTGGGTTTCTAATCGTGGTAATCTCCTCTTCGAAGCGTCTTGCTTCACAGGTATCTTGAACCAATTTAACGATCAATAACCATTCTCTTCGAATGTCCGTTTTGGGGAATACGCTTCGGTTCGTAGATTCACCACCTCGACGTCAGAGGGGCAGACATCTTCCTCAACATCCGAGTCTAGTTTGGGAGGCCAGATCCAGCAGACCACCACGTACAAGACAAACGGAATTATGAACGCAAAGACAATATTGCCGTAATATAAATTTTCAAGTCCCTGGGGCACCCCGGTTTTGGACTTGGACTCCACACTTACTAAGCCAGGAATACTGGGTATCACGGAAACGATCCACACCACGAGTGCTCTGATATTGAAGCCTCGAGTAAAGAAAAATGTGCCATCTTTGTGGGCAGAATATAGATCTTTCACAGGAAGCGTCGAGCGTCTGACCACAGAGAAGTCTGCTATTTGAAGCGCAATCAACGGGGTAGCCACGACTCCAAAGGAACTCATAACGTCAAGAAAGGTGGATGAGTTCCAGTAAAACTTCCATGGCTGTACAGCCCAAGAAAGCAACGCTGTGATGTAGGCGCCTCGGCGAATATTGATGTATTTTGGAAGAAGGCCAGCCATCTCCATGCCACCTGCAAAACCGTTGGCGACGAGATTGAATGAGAGCTGTGAAATAACAAAGGCAAGGCCAAACACCACCGCCATTGCTCGGTTTGCCGAGCTGTAGTCCACGTGCAACCACCGTAAACAGATGGTGGTGGGCAACCAGAACAGCTTGTTGTAAACTTGCATCGTGGAGGTGGCACAGAGGAGACCTGCCAAAGGAACAAAAGTGCCAGTTATTAGCACCGCAGAGGCAATGCCAAAGCACATTTTTTTCGGGTTATTGGCGAAACGGGAAAAGTCATTGTGGTTGAGCACCTCTGGAGAGATGGCCCCGTACCAAATGGACATAGCGTAGAGCCAGGCCCAGCCCTTCGCATCTCCAGAGAGATCCACATCGTGGTTGATTAGCCCGGGCGAGCCGCCATTATCCGAAATGCAAAGAACCAAAATCGCAATGAAGCAGATCATGGTGAAGCCGCATGAGGAGATCAACAAGGTGTTGAACTGCTCGGGCCTCATGTAGAGGAAGCACGCCTGAATAAGCAGGAAAATGACAAAGCCAATGAAATCTCGGAGTTTCATCTGGGCGCTTTCAGGAAACGTCATGGGCATGTCCAAAAAGCTCTTACTGAGGCCCGAGATGATGAGCGAAACCAGGCATCCACCAAGCCAGGACTGGGCTCCAAAAAAGACAATCGAGAGCACTATGCGGATGACGATGCCGACAAACGAGCCCCGAATTCCAAAAAGCATCCGCTGTGATAGCGGGAACCCAACGTGGTATTTTGTGCCTGGAACCGAATTATAGCATGTGTAAAGAACGATGAGCAAGTTCGAGATGGTCACGGCACCCATGATACAAGGAAGGGAGAGTCCCACGGCCACTAAAGCCCCGCCTGTGCTCCAAGTCCAAATGGTGGCGTTGGGTACGCCCCAGTAACCAAAGAAGGAGAAGAACCCCCAAGTCTGCTTTTCCTTGGGCACCGGCTTAAGATCGGGATTCACCAAGAAGGAAATCTCCTCATGTTCCCGTGACGGCACCTCTATCCATTTTTGAAAGGTATCCCACCGAGCCATGAGAAGGCCCAGGAAAAAGAGGAAGTTGTAGGTGATAATTACATGCCCCTGATTGAGGCGGTGTGGATGTAGGAGTGTGTCAAGGCAAGTGCGGCTGAAGCAGGCGAGCCAGGCTAGAGAGAGGTTGAGATATGGGTTTGTGTGCAGGAAAAACGTTTTTCATATGGGCTGCCTGCAGTGCGGGTATTACAAGCCTTGCCGATCGGCCAGTAACAATAGATTTCTAATTGATCATGGGTGGCAACGTGAGCCATAATTTCCAATGGCTTTTTGAGTTCTACGAAAAGTCAGGGTATCAAAGTGGTTCATTAATAACGGCGCAGGCGCGTCGTTTGTATGGCGAAGAAAGCGAATGATCCGAGACCAAATTGGTCATATATAACGAAAGTCAAGGGCAGACCCGCTGGCTTAGAAGAATGGCAATACCATCAAGAGAGCAGCAAATCCAAGGCCGGCAGTGTTGACGGCACCAGCACCTTCGAAAGTGCTGACAGCAGGAGCAGCAGAAGAAGCAGAAACAGCCCTGGTGCTCACAGCAACTGGAGCAACAGTGTTAGGCTGAACAGACTCAGCAGCCTTGGTCTCCTTAGCAGCGTCAAGGGTCTTGGTGATCAAGACATCGACGGTGACAGTGCCAGAAACGCTCTTGGAGGTCTCGACCTCAATAGGCTTGGAGTAGGTGGTGACGACCACGGTCTCGACCATGTCGACAGTCTTGGTGATCTCGGTGGTAGACTGCTCGTAGGTCTTGCACTTGTTGTCGACACACTCGGTGACAGTGACACACTCGGCGTCCTCGTAGACAGTGACAGTCTTGGGGGGCTGGGTGGAAACAGACTCAGAGCACTTGTTGTTCTTGCACGAGGTGATGGTGACAAGGTCGAACTCGGTTCTGGTCTTGGTGACAGGGCCGGTGGGCACACTGGTTGGCTTAGCAGTGGACGTGGGGCACACGGTGGTGAGCACACACTTGTGGTCGTCGCAAGAAGTGATGGTGATGATCTCGGTGACCTCGTTGGTGGCAGTGGCAGTGGACACGATCTCGGAGCACTTGCCGTTGTCGCAAGAGGTGATGGTGACGATCTCGGAGTGAATGTTCGAGGCAGTCACAGTCTCGGAGGAGTTGGTGTTGGAGGTTGGGGCTGGGCCAGCAGAGCTCTCAACAGAAGAGGCCTCAGCAGATTCCTCAGCAGAGGCGGTCTCCTCAGCAGAAGCGGAAGCAGAAGCAGTCTCCTCCGCAGAAGCAGAAGCAGTCTCCTCGGAAGCAGTTGGAACTGAGCTGGAAGTGATGATCTCGCTAGAAGCATCTCCAGTGGCAGCAGCGGCAGCCTCCAAAGCGGCAACCAAGGAAGTGTTGATGTTCCAAGCAGGGTCCAGGTTCACGCCAGCGCCCTCACAAACGCTGAAGGCCAAGCTGGTAGCAACATTGACGTCCTGACCTCTGCAGGCGTCGGCAATACACTGAGCAACCT
This sequence comes from Candidozyma konsanensis, assembly GCA_030563505.1. NCBI lineage: Eukaryota > Fungi > Ascomycota > Pichiomycetes > Serinales > Metschnikowiaceae > Candidozyma > Candidozyma konsanensis. The sequence continues at coordinate 14,564 of JAJMJI010000022.1, read as the reverse complement.
TGTAGGAGAAGGTTGGGATCACACAAAGACAGCCAGCATCCCAGTATGGGCATGGAGTGCTAGTGGTTGGAAGGCTAACACAAGACTTACCACACTCGGGCATAGCAGCGTACAATGGGTCAGCGAAACCGTTGATAGAGGCCGAACGCACGAAGGTGGAAGTGCTGGAAGTGGTAGACTCATCAGAGCTCTCAGCAGGAGAGCTGGTGATGGCAGGAGAAGAAGACTCAGCGGGAGTCGAGAAAGATGGCAATGGGGCCACAGTTGGAACTGGAATAATGATACCGCTCGACGAAGAAGAAGAAGGAACAGGGAAAGATGGCAATGGGCCAATAGTTGGAACTGGGATGATCACCTGGCTGGAAGAAGTAACCTCGCTAGAAGCGTCTCCGGTGGCAGCAGCGGCAGCCTCCAAAGCAGATACCAAAGAAGTGTTGATGTTCCAAGCAGGGTCCTGCTCCACACCAGCGGCCTCACAGACGCTGAAGGCCAAGCTGGTAGCAACATTGACGTCCTGACCTCTACAGGAGTCAGCAATACACTGAGCAACCTTGTAGGAGAAGGTCTGGATCACACAAAGACAGCCAGCATCCCAGTATGGGCATGGAGTGCTAGTGGTTGGGAGGCTGACACAGGACTTACCACACTCAGGCATAGCGGCGTACAATGGGTCGGCAAAACCGTTGATAGAAGCCGAACGCACGAAGGTGGAAGTGCTGGAAGTGGTAGTCGAATCGTCAGAGCTCACTGCAGGAGAACTGGTGATGGCAGGGGAAGAAGACTCAGCGGGGGTAGAGACGGTTTCAGAAGTCTCCTCAGCCTGGGAAGAAGTGGCAACAACGTCAGAGGAGGTGGCCACAGCCTCAGAAGAGGTGGTCTCAGCCTCGGTCTCAGCAGCGATAGAGTCCAAGAGAGTGGTGTAACTCTTGGCCATGATGAAGTATGGCGACCACACGCCGGCAGCAGAACATCTGCCAACAGCCAAGGAGGTGGCAACGGAAACGTCGTTACCCTTACAGTTGTCGGCGATACACTGACCAACACTGTTGGTCCATGGGGTCATCACACAGAGACAACCAGTGTCCCAGTAAGGACACGGGGTGCTGGCAACAGACTTGGAGAAACAGCTCTTAGCACACTCTGGCAAGTCAGCGTAGATGTAGTCGGCAAGACCGTTGATAGAAGCGGTGTGTGCCACAGATGGGTAGGTAGCCCAAGGGTTTTCTTCATCGGCAGCAAGACCGACGGCAAGAAGTCCGGCAATAGCAGCGAGCTTGAGCATATTAACGAAAGTGAATCCGGAGATGGAGGTGATCGATCTGGTGGTGCTGGTGGAATTTATAGTAGGTGGGTCCAGGTCTTCTCCTGCAACTTTTTCGTACACCTGCAAACCGCTCTGGTTTTTGCAGCCGAACAATAACTCGTATGTTTGTGACGCTGCATGCGATATGCAGTGGCGCGTAAGCTGAGAGTTTCTTAAGAGCCGAGTCGGCTCGGCGATTGCGGGTTAGCGTCAACTTCACAGCCATCAGCTGGCGCTTTGTTAATTGCACCAGGCCCGCTCCGGTTCTTTGTATGGCCATTTGCAAACAGTACAGACCAAAAACAAGCCCCGGCCATATCGGCGGCTCCATGCAGCGTCAAATGAGCCAGCCATGTAGAAGGGCTACGCTGTACTTTGATTGGCTTTTTCTTGATGCACGCTGCAATGCACATGCGGGACTCAAAGCGTGAATTCTATCTAATCCATCAGATCGCCGACCCAGTCCGAAGTGCGGCTTTCCAAAGACGGCCGTGTAAATCCCGTCTTTCAAATTCCTTCTCTCAGTAAAACTCTCTGAGGAACAGTTTCGGTCAGGGACTGGGGCGGTGCAGGTTGGTTGCAAAAATAGACGCTTTGTGGACCCCTGTCCATTGAACGGAATCGTGGACCAATCGCCAAGGAGCGGCTCATGCATGCTGAAGAAGCGACTCGCTCAAGTGCGAGGTTCTACATTGGACGTTCTGGATCTGCTCCTGACCGATATTGCCGTCATTGGCTGGGATGATTGCTTCCATTATTGGCGGCCAACGTTGGAAAATTTCGGGAAAAAGAATAGAGTTCAGTTAAGCCTGGTTTTCCTTGACGACTGGTCGGCAAAGTTAATAAGTTGCACTGACTACGACGAGGCTTTACCGATATATGCGAGAGACTAGAGAGCCGAGTTCAAGACTGGCACAAGTTGTCCGGTGTCATAAAAAGGATCGGCTTTAACTATAGCCGGCCATGGGGCTCCGCCCAGAAACGTTTTATCTCGCGTTTCGTTTCGAAAAGTCGTGACAGACGAAATTTCAGTTATATCCCTTGATCTCGCTTATGCACAGTGGCTATGAAGTGTTTTCGAAAATTTTTGATCACATGGTTTGCATGGCGCGCCGATTTCAGGTCGGCTTTGGCCGCTTTAGGAGCCTCTATTGTCATTTCCGTGCGTACCACCTGAGTCTAACTTACTGGTTACGAGCGGTGTGTTGCATTGTGCCAACAATAGAGATTTGACGAAGTTTCCTGGACATGGTACTCCGCACTTAATGGCCTAATCCGGGTTGCTTCGGAAAAGTATTTTGAAGAGTGGAGGCGGTGGGTTCCAGTGGCCTAAAGAACGTTATTTTTATTTACATTTTTTCGCCCTCATCACGAAATCAAAACATTTTTTGCCTGCCGCGTGGCGCGAGCCTTGGCGTTTGGTGCGTCTTTTTCTTGAGATTCTGAACAACTGGTGAGAGGAAGTGAAACAAGCACGATCTATAGTTTTAGAGATTTTGGCTGGCGGGGCTAAAAAGCGGCGCTGGTGGCTTGGCTTTCTCACGTGAAAAAGCCTCGTAGATGGAAAGCCCGTAGACGCCTCAGACGGTGAAGCCTCATTGAAAGCCTCGTACCACAAAGAAGCCTCATTCGATTGAGAAGCAGGTTCAAGCTCCATGGATTTTGTTTAGAAAAGGTGGTCGCCCTTGCTATGAAGTACACGACTAGGATCCCCTGATCCGCCCACAATGGAAAAATCAAAACCAGTAAGAATTCTTGGAAAGCTAGGCATTGACTCATGCTGGGAGGTTAATATCCGGTGGTTGAATTTCGAAGACACTTTGAAGCAAAGATGAAATTCATTGGCCTAGCTTGGAAAATCAGGAAGGTGAAGGAGATGTTTTGAAGTAAATGATTTGGATGCATTGCTGTCAGGAAGAAGCTCACCATTCCTGATCGATGACTCCTAAGTCGATGAGATTACCAAAATTTCTGAACTTACAAACAGTTTGATAGACATCCTCGAATGAAGGTCCTTTTCGTCAGCGCCAACGATCAATGCACCTTCCTTGACCCGGGTTTACAAAGATTTAAGATAAAAATCAGCTTAAGCAGGAATCCGAGGATTCTAAAGCATCTTCCAAAATTATGGAGGAATGGACTGACTGGTTGCGTGAGCAGATTTCCTTATTTAAGTAAGAAGGCAACGATTGCTCAGCAGTGATTTCCGGAATTGATACGTCCTGGAGATACCGAAACTGCCAGTTGCCACGAATCAAACGTGACCCTTTATTTGCTATGTAGCCCGTTGATCCTTGCTCATCCCACGCCTCACAAGCAAAGCACTGACCACCTCCTATATACATGTTCCAGCAGCGATCTGACACCAATCCACCGTGGACGTACAGCAGATAAAAATCGAGCCAGCAGAAACGGATGATCTGTCCTTGTTGATGCAAAAGCAATTGTGAGCCAATTTTTATGTTCTGATTTTTAAGAGCATTTTGAAGTATTTCCATAATTTGACATACAAGCACTCCATTTGCAAACTCGGATGCACATACCCAAACTCTGTAATCTAAGGAAAAAGAAAAAGGCGATCGCTCTTGAAGGAGAGGCAAAAAGCAAACTACCGAGCCCCTTAATAAGGTGAACATGGGTTGTACGGACTCCCACACCAACCCTTGAGTGGAGTGCACTCAATACGATCTTCTGTTGTATCCTCAAGTCAAGGGTCCCTATACAGCACATAGAAGCTTCCTACACAGTGACTCTACGTTCCAGGGGCTGTAGCTGACTCTCGAGAAGGAAGAACACTGCTAATACGGGCCAAAGTTCCATCGAGCTCAAAGGTAGAAACCCCAATTTGGCTTTTCAAGCCATCCTTAAATCTCTTCGAGGGTCGAACTGTCCAGACTCAATTGTCTCCCCACACTTGCCCCGTCGAAAGCAACCCCATCATAACCTCCCCCCTGGTCATGAAAGCGGAATTGAAAAAGTATAGCAAGAGACAGAAAGCTTCTGTAAAGCACCAAGCGAGAGATAGACCATTTAAACTGATCATCGTCAATATGCCCTCTAATAGCTCATGGCGTGCGTTTTGACACCGTTGGTCCATGTGGTGTGCTGCAAAGACAGCGAATTCCGCGCGATAAGATAAACGCTCGACGAATTGGGCCGCATATCATGGACCCTGCGGCTGTTTCCGTCACGGATAGATAAAGGCTTCAAATCTGCTTTCTTGTGAAACTACAGAACAATGCCCGCTGAAGCAATCAAATATGTTACGAGAGTCGATTTGGATAAGCCTGGTGGTGAGCAGCCCCAGGTCCATAATCGGTGGCATCCAGACGTGCCATTTACCGAGACCATCAAGCCTGGGGAGGTGGTGAAGGCTGAGTGCTTGGACTGGACCGGAAACCAGATTGGGAATAATGACACTGCTGACGATTTGCGCCATGTGGACTTGACCAGGATTCACTACTTATCTGGTCCATACAACATCGAGGGAGCTGAACCTGGCGACGCTTTAGTGGTCGAGATAAGGGATGTACAACCTTTGGAGAGACAGCCCTGGGGATATTGCGGAGTTTTTCACAAGCAGAACGGTGGAGGTTTTTTGGATAGGTTCTATGGAGAGTGTGCCAAGGCGATATTTGACTTCAATGGTATCCATGCCACTTCCAGACACATTCCTCACGTCAAGTTCACTGGCTTGGTGCACCCTGGAATCATGGGAACAGCTCCGTCTAAGGAGATTTTGGAGGAGTGGAACTCCAGAGAAAAGAAGTTGGTGGACGACATCCAAGCCGAACACGAAACGGCAGTTGCTCAATTGCCACAGACAAAAGGTGCCAATAGTGGACAGGCCACTGGAGACCTCAAGGAAAGGATTGCCAGAGAAGGTGCAAGAACCATTCCTGGAAGGCCAGAGCAAGGAGGTAATTGTGACATCAAGAACCTCTCCCGTGGCTCAAAGTGCTACTTCCCTGTGTACGTTAAGGGCGCCAAATTCTCAATTGGTGACTTACACTTTTCCCAGGGAGATGGTGAAATTTCGTTTTGCGGTGCAATTGAAATGGCTGGTGTCGTCACACTCTCCTTCTCGGTCATCAAAGGCGGCATCAAGAAGTTGTCCTTGAAATCGCCCTTGTTCATGCCTGGTGATGTCCAGAACCACTACGGACCAGCAAGATATCTTACCTTCGAAGGTTTCTCCGTTGACGAAAAAGGCAAGCAGCACCATTTGTGTGCAACAACAGCATACCGCCAGGCGTGCATCAGAGTCATCGAGTACTTGAGAAGGTTTGGTTACAACGACTACCAAATCTACTTGATCTTGTCTAGTGTACCTATTGAAGGACACTTGGCTGGCGTAGTCGATGTGCCAAATGCATGTACCACGTTGGGCCTTCCTATGGATGTCTTTGAATTTGACGTCTCCCCTGAAGCGGAGATTCAGAAGAGAGATATGGGTAATTGTGCATTTGTGCTGGGTTACGACCACCCAGTGCATTTTGACTACGACTCATTGAAATAGTTAAGAAAGGGAAGGTTCGCCTTCAACGTAAGAAATCGGGTACATTACTTTAAACAATTGCCCTATTGCGAATGTGAATTCTTGGACTCGTAAACAACCTCTTCCTCTTCAACAGAGTCCGAGATAGCATCCTCCTCTTCAACAGGGTCTGAGATAATTTTCTGGGTCTCTTTACGAAAAAGACTGAGCACAACGGTTGTAATCGAGCTCCAGCCTTGCACCAACGGTAACATGGTGATGTAAAGAGCGGCTATAACAGCCCAGATAAGAAGAATGACAATGAAAGCCTTGAAGGAGTTTTTGCTGAAGTCTCCTGTTCCATACAAAACACAAGGGACAATGATGTAGGGAACAAGGAAGAGAAACACATTGACGGCCACACAGGCCCACTCTTGTTTCCTCAAAAGACGCTGCTCTCGAGGCGTTACTATCATTGCGTCGGTGACTTCATCATCCACATCATCACCTGCTTTGATTTCGTTCTGTAGTCTGCCCAAATCGAACGGCTGTTCATCAGGCTTCAAGAGGGATATGACGACGATGTAAATGGGAGCCGAGAAAATGGCCGTGATGTTCCCAACAAAAGTGCATTTGGATATCATGAGGGTCTCCTTGTTAATGACTCCCTCTCCGAAGTGATAGGTCGAGGCAATCCAGCACACCACACCCGTGACAGTGCCTAATGGAGCACCAATCACAAGCCCTAGCGTCGTCATTCGTGTCCAGTAAAGGGTCAAGATGATGGCACTTACCTCGGGAGTCAAGACAATTCCCAAGAAACTCAAGAGCCAAGAGACAGTGACACCAACATAGTTTAGCACGGTTGCCAAAGCAGCCATGAAAATACCAAAGGCTATGACAGACGTATGTGCAGCGAAAACAAGCTGCTTTCCAGACGCATCTGGCTTAAAATAGGTTCTGTAGACATCGTACGTTGTGACCGAGGAGAAGGCAATGAGCTCAGCTGAGGTTGCAGATGTGACAGACATAAAGAGCATGGCCAAGCCAGCAGCAGCACCCTTTTTACCGAAAATTGCAGCCATACCGTAGATGACTGGCAAACCTGCTCCGACTTCGAAATCTGTCAACTGGTTGGGGTATGTGACTGAGGCAGGGTTTGTAAGGAGAGCTCTGCAAGCCAAGCCAGCAGCCAGCCCCAATGAAACGGGAATGATCCACCAGCAAAGTCCGCCCATAAGGTAGCCTTCAAAAACTTCGGCAGGGTGAGCCGCAATGGCTCTTTGTGAGTAGCCAGGATCGCCAAAAACAGAACCAAAGCCTCCCAATGTCACAGACCACGAAAGAAAAAACATTTCAGGGTCCTTAAAGGAGAGGTAGCTTTCGCCAGTGGAAGAAGGAAACGCAGCTTGGGCATCCTTCAACATGTCGTACATTTTGCCTGGACTGCCTATCAATGAGGAGGAGCCATAAACCGCAAAACAAGTACCAAGAAGAATGCCATACACAATGACGGTGTGGATCCAGTCGGAAACAATTGTCGCCTTCAATCCTCCAAGAGCAGTATACACCATCACCCCCAAAGGAAGAAGGAAGGAGGCTGCAACGGTGTGCATTCCTGTAGTAGTAGCAAAACCCTGTGATCCTCCGAGAAGAAGCAAAGACGAGATAAGGATATTGGTGGCCATACAATAGCACAAAAAGACGACGTGACCAGGCATCCCATATCTCAAGTAGAAGCATTCTGGAAGCGTGTGAGCAGCAGGTGCTCTTTTCTTGAGCTGAATGGCGAGAAACATGAACAATGTGATTTGAACTGTGCCTCCAATGCCATAGAAGTATCCTCCACTGACACCATGGGAATAGCTCCAAGCTCCTGAAGAAAGAAGAGTGGCAGGCCAAGTCCACGCAGAAACCGTACTGGAGGAAATGAGACCTGCTTTCACGTTTCTGGAAGCCGTTGAAAACCGCTCTGAGTTTTGGACCTGACCCAAGAAACGAGAAAGAACTCTGGTGACGAGTGCCATAATCAAGGCGAAGGCGGCTCCCAATCCAATGGCAAATCCATAGCCATAAGATTGACTAAGGATTGGCTCGGACATTTTGTTACTGACCAAAACGTCTTCTAGACATCGTTATATACGTATCGTGATATGCAAGGCGCTTATCAACATCTGATGTCCTGATGCGGTATCCCGAGACGTTGCCGAGAGCTGATACCCCTGCATCATGAAGATGAACGATTATATCACCACTTGTTCGTTTGGGTATCTCCAAAAAAAAAAAAAAAAAATTGGCATTTGGGAGTTACGCAAAGCTGGTTATTTATGACCCTCACAGACATCAGTCGTTCTATAAGCAGAGACTGTTCTTTTTTCAGCCCTCTCCAACCCATTCCAACACATAAAAAGCTTGGGAGCGGCTTAGAGGTTGGGGTATTGGCAATACTCCACATTCCAATAGGGTCAGACGTTGGCACCGTAATTCAGACCGTAATTCAGACCGTAATCCAGAGACTCCACAAAATACATGAATTACGGGGATCTCGTAAATGCCAAACAGAGAAACCGTTGAGATCTGGATTGAGGAGATGGTAAGTGAGAGTGACCAGTGCTCAAGACCCATTCCGTTTTGACACGAAACCCTGGTGGTGCCCACAAAAACGTGATAATGCTAATTGGCTGATACTATGAATGTGAGTTTTTGCTAGTTGATCAGAATTTTTTGGAATGGGTTCTTAGCGCAACATAAAACACTTGTCACCATTGCGAACCAAGATTGATCATCTCGAATGCGATCCACCTCAATAATCCAGGCAGAAAAGAGCGGATCTTGAATTATCAATGACGGAGATAAAAGCTCCTCTGGATTCCCGTATCTTATGACTTTTCAGAAGACAGTCTGGGTGACACCCCGCTATCGCCGTTTCTTCCATTATGTCCGCACAACAACTCAGCACATGCTGGGGAAGCTTAATTATGAGCATGTAGCTTCAGATCTTCGCCTAATAGCGGCAAGGGCTTGCATATGATACTTCCTAACCCCTGCTCATGTGGTCCTGAAGAACTATAACTAGAGCATCGATCCCTACTTTTCATCACCATCATGCAATTGAACTTCTTCCTTGTTTCCCAAGACGATAAGCCTTTTCCAGGCTACGACTTCTCGAGCAATTCCTTCAGCCCCTCCAAGGTTTACAGACACGGCTACGGGTTTTTGCTTGAGGTTGATGCAAAAGAGTCAATGTCCTATGCTGCTCAAAAGAGCGCTACTTATTACCTGGCAAAGTTCCCTTCAGAAAGGCCCCTTTCTGCCCTTGGTGTGAGGACTAACAGCTTTTTTGATATTATTGATTGGGATGCTCCACTAAGCGACTTCTTTTCCGAAGGAGACACTGTGGTTGTTTTGGTTGACCGTCGCCCCAATTACAAGAGCCCTGTTCCTGCTATCATGAAGTTCTTGATTAGGCTTTCGTTTCTACATGTGGTTCACGTGGCCATCGTCAGCGTGGTTGTCATATTTGCCGTACGTAACCGGTTCGCTCTTTGGGACGTATTCCGGAAGATCTATAACTTGTAAGTACTATATAGTCAAGTTGTATTATCGACCTTGCAGGACCCATTCCACGGGTATAATGTAGGAGCCCCCGAGCTCAGACTTGCGGAATATTATTGAGCTTGACTTTGCCGCTTTCCACCCACTTGGGGTCCACTAACTTTTCTCTATCCTTGCATGCAACCTTGAAAGCCGTTTTTATAGTACCATCACTGACACCCGTTTTGCTGCCGATTTCGACAGGCGTAATTTGGGTTCCATAAAGTAAGCAAGCAAAGTAGATGACGGTTGCAGCCACGGTAATCGGCGATCTACCGGCCAAAATACCTTCCTCGGAACACTTCCTTGCAATAGCTTCGGCGGCATTTGTAACCTCCATTTCCAAACCAAGGTGGGAACAGAATCTTCTGATCAAAACATCCGAGGACGACAGAACAGCCAGCTCAGTGTCGTTGATATGAGCGTAGGCGGCTGGATCCCTGTGGCTCTTCTCCATCAAAATTTGCTTCACAATCTTGTAAACCTTACCTGTAGTTTTGATGGGGACGTTTGTGAGCGCCCAAATCTCCTTAAGTGATCGTGATAGCTTGGCCATCTTACAACCCAAGTAAATAGCCGCAGCCATGATTGACTCCTGTGACTTACCCTTGAGCCGCCGCTCCTCGTATACAATCTTGTACACCTCTTTAGCACCGTCAACCACTATCTTCGGTAGCTGGATGGCGTCACACATCTGTGAAATCTTTGTAAATGCTGTCAAAAGGGCGTTATCCTTTTTATCAACCAATGATCTTGCTTGGGCCCTGCTCAAGTCTCTGCCAGCTCTCACATTTTCTGGAACATACGATATCGTCGTGGAGAGATTCTCGCTGTCCAAAAGAGGGTTTCCAGCATCACCCACACGACTGGGGTCATCACCGTTCTGGTCATCATTACTGAATGTTCTCCATTCCGATCTTGTGTCCACCACACGATCACTAAGAACAAAGCCACAGTCGCCGCAGACAATATCACCCTCACTAAAACGCTCTATGAGGTTTGGTGGGAAGGCTTTGCAGTCTGGACACATGAGGGTCACATTCAAGTTGGGGCCCTTGAAAGACTCATCTTGCTTGGAAGCCGGAGAATCCATGTTTGTCACAGCTGATGGGTTTGAGACTGAGGTTTAAACGACTGAAGATAAGGAAGAGATAGAAAATGCAAGGGGCAGACACTTCCTCCTGTTGTTCCTATTCTTACTTACTTTTCAGGTCATAAGAATTACTAAGTAAGTCCTGGTCCGCACACGACTTTTCCTGAGCAAAAGTGAAGCACTTGGACTGATTAGATATTGAGTGTGAAAATGGTATAAAATGGGTAGTTTGTATCAAGTGGAATTAGTTCTGAAATGATGTTTTGTTAGGAGCTTTTGCTGCTGACTTTCCCTGAGAAGTTAAAAGTCTCACCCTGCAAAGGGTGGCTTGTACGGCTATATGGACGAAATCATGGCTTCCAACTCTTTAGCAGATCCGTATATGGCTTTGATAAGACAGGATATGGGACCACTTTGTAGACGACGGTGCCGTTTTAACTCTCAATAGTTTTTCAGCTTCTCGATCGGGTTGTAGCTATTGCCGTTTGAGTAATTCACACATTGGTATCAATAGAATTCCATTGAAAACTCCAGATTTTCCCAGATGAATTCTAAGGCTCGATCAGCTTTTGCCGAAAATGTTTCGTTCAAACGGTGATGAATAAAACACTCCTTTGATCATTGAAACACTGAGCAATTCGGGGTCTGAGAATATGGCTTCAAGCAAACAGCACCAATGGTCCAGGATCAGGCAGTCATAGCTTAACGAGAAGTCACCATTCACTGCTTTCAATGGGCATTTCTTGTTGCCTCATGTCAAAGGTTACTCCTGGCCAGCACTAAAGCAAAACTATCCTCATTCATACCTTGCGTAGTAGCCTCATATGTTTTGCCAAACTTGTCTGGACAACTTCACTGTAACGGATGCTTCTAGCTTAATAGGTGCGTTGCCAAACCTCATCCTGTTGCCCTTCACACATAGGGACTTAAGTCGAACAGTCTCAGAACTTTCTTAGTAGAACAGGTATAGAAGCTTTTTAATGACTAACTCATGAATTGTTTCTTCTTGTGGACTTATGTCTCAAGATTGTTGCCAACTCGTCTCAACAATCCTTCTGGCGAATCTTCAAGGACTATCAACTGATAGCTTCTAAACCAGTAAACATTAGCTGCGCCGTGATGCACGTCTTTGACATTATGCACGAAGACAGCCTGAGGAATCAAAAAAGCACCGCATATGGATTTGAAAACGTTCCTCCTTTCTTCATATTACTTTTGGATTCACTCATGTTGGCTTTGGTCAATGGCAAAAGTATGGTAAATGCTGGAGAGCACTCTTTGAGTGAAAAAACCTCCTGAAAAAAACAATTGGAATCTACGTTTAATTGACCAACAGCCAGAGACTTGCGTCAACAGAGAGTTGAGGCGCAAGCTTCGAAATAAGACAATCTACGGCTCGCCTTCAGGCAAAAAAGCCTCAATTGATGCGGCTATGAACGTTGTCTTACTATACCAATCGGTAAACTCGTTTGAAAAAAACCATGCCAGTCAAGCCTGAGGACAACAAATGGCTGATTGGAACTGGCCTCTCAAGTCTATTCCTGGAATTTTGGAGAGGAGAGATTGATCGAAGATGCCACAATCGTGCTTATCTCGTATTTATCCGCATAAGATCCCATGCATGGAGGCAAAGTAGAAATAAATAGGGATTGATCTGCCCAATTTGCGATCAAGTTTAAAATGAGCTTGCGAGAGATCCTTTCACCAGAAGTATGTACCCAGTTGAGTGCTTGGGAGGATACCCATCGTCGCCCTGACACTTACCTGCTTAACTGCCCTGGCAGATCCGATTATGAGCTTTGCGTCAAGATAATTGATTCTAAGGAGAAAGTCATTGCTACCAATTTCTTCAAAACCACCGTCAATGCTGATAATTGGTTGAACAAGGTCGTGGAAGATATGAATGCGGAGACGTGAAAGTTGTGAGGAAGTAAGGCCTGGGAAAAACTTGCTTCATTTTTCAGAAGACTATACTTCGGGCACCTATGGGTTTGTCTTGTACCATGCGCACTGAATCAAGACCTTTCTTCTACGTTTCATCATGTTTACTGCTTTTTCAGCAAATTTCGCTCCATCGCTAGCTGGTGTAACAGATTTGTGACTAGTGGACTCGAGAGGGCTGTAAAGCGTTCAAAGCCCGGACTTAATATTCAATAGATTAGCTGTTATCTTGTAACCCGTAAAAACTTGGAGACATGCAAGAATTTAAGCTTTCTTCCTGACATCAATAGATCAGGGCAAGAGTAGCTTTCTTTGATAAACAAAGAGGAATAATATAATAAGAGAGGAATTTTAATTAGAGATTATCACAAAACAAAAAAAAAAAAAAGAAAACTTGATAAAAGGTATAGGGGAGCGTCCCGACTCTTAGGGGGCCGAATTCTCTCCCTGGGGGTTGTTTACAAGCTACTCGCATTTCTCTTCAAAACTCCGATTGGGCAAACATTGGAAGAGACATTATGCATGTGTCAAAACGCCTCATGCACCTTCGGCATGACAATAGCTCCGAGACTTAACCATGAATTGTTAACAGCGCCGCTTAAATGTTGATAAACGCACCTCCTCAAGTAAAAGAATGTTGTACTTATGCAAAGTACTCATCTTATTATGGTAGAGCACTGATGTGAAAGGATCTATAGGCGTGGTTTTCAGAACGGCTTATTCTCAAATCCTCGAAAAAGTCAATCGATAACGCGGGCAAAAAAACTGAAGCTGCAGGCTCAACGCAACTTCACTTAAAACTTTAATCGATACTCAGCCTCGTAAGAGTTAACAGGAGCATTGATTGTAAAGCGAAGCACCCGGCTGGTTTTGATACCGCTCCTTCAAAGGGATTTTGATGAAAAAAGAGCACTTGTTTAAACTATTGGCCAAACGTTCACTTTTAGTTCCTACTAGAACCAAAAGAAAGAAATATGTCAGCTTTTCAAGATATACTTACTGCTCATTCGAAAGAGATCTACAATTCGTGGCAGCAGAGCTATGTCTTGGCTGATGTGTACCAGTTGGTTTCTGTTGGTGATAGCACCTACTCTGTGTTGGCTCAAATCTTCAATTCCACAGACCAAGTCATAGACTCCGTTTACCTTAATGTCACCGTACCAGCTGACGATTGGTTAAACGAGTATGTAACTCAGTTGAATGAAGAGTCGGCAAACGAGGGTGAGGATGTCGCCACTTCCACTGAGACCACTGCTGAGCTTAGCGAATGAGCTGTTGCATTCTCCAAAGTTTGGCGAGTTGATCTGACACATATGAACTCCAGATATCAATTGCAGGACATGAATCAGTGAGCAGGTTCAAAGTTCTCATTTAAACTGATCTTGACTAAAAGTTTCCTTGGTTTGGAGCTGTCCGAATTTGTTGTGAATCTCGCCAAAACACGGTTTCTCAGCACCAAGACATCTGGACACTTTTCGAAGCTTACAAACCTATAGCTTTTTATCCAGTTAATCAAGGAAGAATACTGAACAGCTTCCCACTCTTGAGTGTGGCCAGATAGTCATCTTGTTTTTCTTCAAAACCGAAAAATGCGGAAAATGTGTGCGTGTTTTTCCACGAGTGAATGTGCCATGACAAAACGGATGCCAGCATTGTGATCGTCGGGTTTTTTAAGCCCGTATCAGGTTCATTCTGGTGTCATAAGAGACATCTGAAAATCGGGCTTTTTCCTGGAGTAGGGTTTGGATTCTGGAGATTTTTTTTTGAGCGCGTCCAAAAAAAAAATGGTGGATCTTGACACTTCAGTAAGTCAAAATTGTACCACAAAAGGTTTTCTCAATAAACCAACTAGTAGACAACTGTTGGAAAAAGGCTGACCAACTTGAATTCTGAATATGACAGCAAGAATTTTCTTTATTGAAAAGAAACGAGCCAGAATTCCATGGTAAAGTAGTTTGACTGTCAGATTTGGATCTTGTTTATTATTGTCAAAATAAGCATACAATCCCTGTATTTGTAACTAAGTCTTTCGTATGATTGAGCTCAGGCTCATTGTTCCTCTTGGGGAGTTTGACTCACCCGGTGTTTCATGCTACTGCCAAACTGAAGTAGCAATGATGAGAGCAATTGGGTACCGTCAAAAAAGTCGTCTCTAA